>JBBPKJ010001133.1:0-12808 GCA_038089195.1 Brasilioporus rufonigricans | reverse complement strand
AGGGGATGCGATCTCGATGCGGACTGCGACCTCTGTGGGGAGGCTCTCCGGACTTGGGCGTCGCACACGCTTCTCAATGGACTCGGCGGTGCCTTATCCCAACGACGCTAACAGGCCGCTGTACGTGGCGCGCGCTTGTGTCACCGCGTTCTGCTGTTCGTCAGTGAGTGGTGCGCTGGGGGACATGTCAAGATGTGGGTTGGTCTCTGCTTCGTCTGGATACCCATGTACCTTGTCTTGTTAATAGGAATACCGAGTGGGGACGGGCGTTCAACGCCCGGGCCAGCTGGCATGGGTGGGATGCAGAGTGATCGCTGAGACTCGACCCGTGTAACTCGTCTGTGCTATGGACACAAATCTGAATCCTGTCGGGGTGATGCAGTGGACATTCAAGTCACCGGAGGGAATCACGCTACTAATATCTCGCTCCCAGATACCGCGCTCGCCTTTCAAGGGTGCTTGCAGAATCGTAGTCGGTAGGACATGTGCTCCTTTGATCCCGGACAACAATCACATGTGTGCTCCCAAACCACAGACGGGACAAACACTGACAAGTTGGAGAAGAGCATCAGTCCTTGGAATGGTTCAGGGTAGTACCAACACACTCATATGGAGGGAGATGCGTCACTTTCCTGTGTTGGGAGGATATGTTGTGATGCAGAGCAGGAAAGGTATCCCCACTGATGGTACGAACTCGGAGAAGGGAAAGTACAAGTGGCCACAATCACTGCCATTGGGCCCGGAGTTTGTATTCAGCATCCATCACCATATCGACCCTAGAGTTTTCCCTACTGCCGGAATGGCCACTCCAAGTCATGTAAGTTAATATCCAATGACGTAGCAGGTGACCACCCCAGCATCGCTATGAGTAAAGATAAAGCGGAGTCGTGTTTGTGAAGGGTACAATTGTAATATTCTTGGCAGAACATGCGCGTCAGAAGTTGGTTTGATCTAACCATCAGTCATGCTGAGTCTATACACCTGACTCAATGGTACTGCACTGTCACCCACTGGCAGATGGGCTCGCCAGCTGACGAGTGCGTGCTGTCACGTAATGGCGTCGAAAGTTGACATGAGGGCCATACAAGCGGCAAATAAATATAAGACCACGGATGTAGATGAGGAACTATGCGAGAATGTTAGATAGAATCGACAACGTCAGCCTCCTTCATCCTGACCCACAGACCACCCTATCACGTACCCCACGATTAGTAATTCAACAGTGACTTGCATCGAAGAGACGATCCCCGTACCTCGATATACATGGTCAAGTGAGACCTCAAAACAACTTTCTCCAGAGCCTTTCGTCCCTTGCAATGCGCCCAATCCGCCGGAGGGAGGCGTTGCAGTTCCATGTCCAGTGAGACGTCATCGATTGACTGCAGTAGCCGAATCAGGAAATACGAGACCTCGTGATATGCGAACTGCACTTCGTCGTCAGCTACACGCGGTGTGATGGTGAATGTCACAGGGTACCTGCTGACCGAGGCAGATGCGAGGACCGGCGTTGAAAGGCAAGAAAATGAACGGATTCGGCGTCAGGTACCTGTGCAGACGTTCGTCGAGGAATCGATCTGGATCAAACAGGTCCGCTGGAAAAAAGAAGGGTCAATCCAGTATGTACGGGGTACCTTCCCAGTGAAGCACTCACCATCGGGGCCCCACAGGTCTTTCCTACGGTGCATCAGGAAAACAGAATACAATATCCTACAAGTCGAGATCAGAGAGCCACAAAAGAGAGGCAAACGAGCTGGACTGACATTGTTTTCGGGGGGATATAAAATGGTTTTCCGCCATTCAATGCTGGCCAAATCTGTGGCTCAGTAGATAACCTGCTGTGCGGTCAGGGTAAACATCTGGAGTGAATTACCTGTATCGCACCTGATGTTCCCGGGGCTACGCAAATTCAGAATCAATCATTCCTCAGAAAGGACAAAAACGTACACAGGTGGATATAGTCGGAGGACCTCTGATGCCGCGGCCCCGGATCACTTTATACCTCCCAAATGGTCGCATGTTACTCACCATTGATGAATGCTCTCAGATACTTCATTTCCCGCATGTCACTATGCGTCGGTCGTCTGGAGACACCGATTTTGCCAATAACCTCCTCTCGCAGACGTGCAAGCACTTCAGGATGCTGGGAGAGCATGTATACCGCGAACGTCAGTGTCGCGGCAGTCTACGCGTGTGATAACACGATCACGACAAGATCCATCGAATCATACCGCGGAATCGACTCACTGTATCCCTTCCAGCGATCATGATATTTAGTGTCTCATCCTTCAGCATCGTTTGATCTAAGGATTACATTAATATGTCGAGCCCTGCATCACAGAACGAAGATGACGACCTTCAGTGTAATTCACAAGGTGCTCCAAAAGTGTCTCTCCCTCCTTGACCTCCCCCGTGTCGTCCTTGACGTCAACCCCGAGGCCCCTCTGTTCGTGCTTCTTCGCGAGCGTATCCGCAATGATGGGATCAATGAAGTCGTAACAGGCCTTCATGTGCTTCTGCACCTGGTCTTCCCAAAGCTCAGCGAAGCGCCAGGAAGACCCATAGTTGATGCGATTCGCTGTGGCGATCTGGGATTCCGTGAAAGCGCGGACGAATTGGTTGGACGGGTGATTCAGGAACCTGGGATCCTTGGACAACGGGGACGACGGTGGGTAGATGAGACCTGCTGAAAGTGAACAGACGTCCTTTCCAAAAAGGAACTCCGTCGCCGAATCGAGAGTGAATCGCGACGCCAAGTCTTGAAAGTCGACCGAGTATCCTTCACGCAGGCGGACCTTCATCTGATGGATTACGTCCTCAGCATGTTTCTCAAAGATATCAAAATCACTAATGCGATCTTTACTGAAGAACGGACGAGTCATTGTCCGATGAAATCTGGCAAGTGTCTGTTAGCACATCAGAAGACCAGGTCCACGTGTTTCACGCATACTTCCAGATGTCGCCTGTGCAAACAATGAGTGCATGGAATACCGTGACTTTCATAAGGACACATACCATCAGAATTGAATACCCCAGTCCCCAGAAGGGAACTGAATTGTTCATAAAAGATGGGACCTTTGCTAGTTCCTTCAGTGCATCTGATGATCGCATATGGTCTCACCTTTCTCATACGAAGGAAATTGCGTCGCAAGAATCGCCTGGGTTCATGACACATGTTACGGCGTTGAGAGGAAACGATTAGGGGGCGGCTCACCTTGATATATTCGGGTTCTATAGTGAGTATCTACATATATCGCCCAGCTCGCACAAGATGTCTCCTGCAAGGACCAAGGAACCACTTGCCCTGTTTTCATACAACATATAGAAGTTAATCGTATTCCCGATTTCTTCACACTCGCTTGCGACATATTCAGCTAGAGATTCAGGTCAACACACCTGTGGCGGAGAAGCATCGAAAGTTGAAATGGGCGTGCCTTGGTAGCCGTTCGCGAAGTTCCACACGAGTTTCGAGAGCTTGTCCAGCGCACCGGGCCACTTGTACTTTATGGACAGGGGTATGACTCCCCCACGACGTGCCGCCTCCTTGTGGTCCCTGATCCGAGTATACAAAACGTTTGCCGCAAATGTGGCTGGCAAGACCAAAAGGTAAGCAGGAATGCTTATCCATCGTGGTGCGGATTCTCCGGCGAGTGCGCTATAAACTTTGAGGCTTGCGTACACTGTTGCTGGCGCAGAAAGCAGTCGAGGTAGCAGCCGCACCAGCGCGATCAGTCCGGGGGGTAGCTGCATCGTTTTGATGGGAGGCTCCTTGGAGGAGAGGAGAAATTTTGTTCGTGTACCCACCATAATAAGGACTTGTGAATAATGAGGCGGTGCCACCGGGTAAGCTGAGAATCAACTTTGCTATTACTGCGCATGCGGGGAAGGTTGAATTCACATGACATCCGGCGTATGATGGCCGAGCGCATGTTGGACGCGCAATGGTGCCGCGAGGCACACGAAGTGTCGTCTTTGCACGAGCGTAGGTAAGCGTCACGTGTCCTCTTCAGTGCCATCAGTTTTTAAACTGCCTGTTTTCGTCACCTCCCGGCTTCCTCCCCCATGTGGTCCTAAGCACCCTGACAGGCCCTGGTGCCAAGCCCTCTGAGCCACTGCGAGGTGGTCCCACTCGCCCTCGCAGCTCACCCCCAGCCCAGGTCCACTCTGTTTGGGGCCGAAAAGCACTACGCCCTTTGCCTGACCCCTCCCAGACCTCTCACTCGTGTCATCTCTCAGCCACCCCGCATCTCCTCCTACCTCACGCCATCCGTAGCGATATCCAAAGATTCATAACTTTTAGTCAATGCTTAAATTCACGTGAACCCGACCTGAAGGAGTCACACTCTTCGAAATTACTCATAGAAAAACAAGGTATCCGTACCTACGTGATGAGGTGATCCTGGATCCTAATCGCCCTCTATCTCCCCCCCTTTCCCAGGCGGCAGGTATAACTATCTGCACATCTCCCGCAAGGGAAACCGAGGAGGAAGCTCCAAGTTGGGAACAGGCGGACGAAAATGTACTAAGAGGCTCCGTTCTACCCGTAGATAGTATACGCAGGTAGTCCTTCGAGGCTTCTACTGGGATCGCAGTGTTCGAAAAGTATGTGATCTACATGACATCTCGTCGTATGGATGCAAATGGAAAGGGTCGCACATACTGTGACATACGACACTTGGAATTTATGCATTATTTACTAGTTAGGTCTAGTACAACAAGCGGTAGATCTGATAATGTCGCTCCCTTGAATGGGAGGGAAGTTTATACAATGATAGTACAGTCGATCCTGAACCCATACTCTCGTGGGTATGTGTTATAGCAGAGTGTGGGTTATCAGCGGGGTAACATGGTGACCCAAGGCTACTCAGAAAATCGGAAATAGTATCACGGAGTATGGGATGTTTATGTAAATTTAGGGTATTGGCTATGATAGAGTCGACCGTCGCAGGCGCTCAAACGCGAGCTAGCTCGACTCAAACGTAGGGTTGCAGTCCTCTGTCTCGCGATAACGGAAGGCTGTGATCGTAGATAAACTCAACACCAAATACAGGTGTCCAAGGTCGTTCAAAAGGATCTATTGTTAATCAAACAAACCAGACTCTGAGAAAGCACTTAGGCGTCCACCGACACGAGGATACCGGGACTGATGCAAGTCCAGCACTCACTGGACGGTGGCTTTGCAAATGCTTGAAATACCTGTCAAGAGTGGGGTGGTGTTTGAGTTTTTGAGATAAAGTGATGCGACTGATTAGAATGCAAAGTACCCAACCAATGGCGCCGCAAAAGGTACGGGTCAGGGATGGTGAGATGTATCAGACATCCGGGTTGGTGGCTGTTCGTTGAGCGGTTGCGAGTCCACAGAATACCTGGACGAAGCAGAACAGGATTCCATGGATGCAAGATGGGACGCAGCAGTGCTACATGGAGATTGGTTTTGATATGCACTACGAACGTTGCGAAACAGATCCACGAGGGATGAGATCATACGTAAGTATAGACGGAACAGCCGAGTGAGGTCATTAAATAGAATCTAGAGGGCCAGCCTCCTTCATCCTGACCCACAGACCACCCTATCACATAACCCCACGATTAGCAATTCAGCAGTCACCTGCATCGAAGAGACGATCCCCGTACCTCGATATACATGGTCAAGTGAGACCTCAAAAGGACCTTCTCCAATGCCTTTCGCCCCTTGCACTGCGCCCAATCCGCTGGAGGGAGTTGTTGTATGTCCGTGTCCAGTGGAACGCCATCGATCGACTGCAGTAGCCGAATCAGGAAATACGAGACCTCGTGGTACGCGAACTGCATTTCATCGTCAGCCACACGCGATGTGACGGTGAGTATCACAGAGTACCTGCTGACCGAGGCATATGCGAGGACCGGCATTGAAAGGCAAGAAAATGAACGGATTCGGGGTCAGGTACTTGTGTAGACGTTCGTCGAGGAACCGATCTGGGTCGAAAATGTCCGCTGGATAAAGAAGGGTAATGCATGGGATTCAAGTGCGTGCACGCGGACTACCCTCCCTATGGAGCACTCACCATCGGGACCCCACAAATCTTTCCTACGGTGCATCAGGAAGACGCCATACAATGTCCTACGAATCAAGATCGGATAACTAGAACGGCAAGGCAGAATAGCCGGGCTTACACCGTTTTCGGGGGAATGTAAAATGGTTTACCACCATTCAATGCCGGCCAAGACTGTGGCTCAGTAGATAACCTGCTGGGTGGTCAGTGCAAACACCTGGAATGAACGGCTTGCATCACACCGGACGTTCCAGGGGCTACACAAACTGAGAACCAATCATTCTCCAGAGAGAACAAAAAACGTACACAGGCGGATACAATCGGAGGACCTCTGATACCATGACTTCGAATCAGTTTATATCTCTGAGACAATCGCACATTGCTCGCCATTAATGAACGCTCTCAAATACTTCATGGCCTGCACGTCGTCGTGCGATGGTCGCCTGGAAATACCGACTCTGCCTATGACTTCCCTCCGCAAACGTGTGAGAATATCAGGATGCTGAGAGAGCATGTACACCGCAAACGTCAGTGTTGCGGCAGTCTACGAGTGTGACACCATGATCACCACAACCACCACAGAAGCACACTATGGAATCGACTCACCGTATCCCTTCCGGCCATCATGATGTTCAGTATCTCGCTCCTGAGTACTGTTTGATCTGAGGATTGTATCAACCCATCAAGCCCCGCTTCACAAAACAAAGATGACGACCTTCAGTGTAATTCACGAGGTGCTCTAAGGGTGTTTCTGGCTCCTTGATCTCCCCCATATTGTCCTCGACGTTAACTCCGAGATCGCCTCTTTCATGTTTCTTCGCGAGCGTATCCGCGATGATGGGATCGATGAATTCATAGCAGACCTTCATATGCTTCTGTACCTGGTCTTCCCAGATCTCAGCGAAGCGCCAGGAAGACCCATAACAAGTACGATAGCCTGTGGCGATCTGGGATTCTGTGAAAGCGCAGACGAATTGGTTGGACGAATGATTCAAGAAGCTGGGATCCTTGGACAACGGGGACGACGAAGGGTAGATAAGGCCAGCTGAGAGCGAACGGACGTCCTTTCCAAAAAGAAACTCTGTTGCCGAATCGAGAGTAAAACGTGACGCCAAATCTTGAAAGTCGACCGAGTATCCTTCACGCAAGCGGACCTTCATTTGATTGATCGCTTCCTCTGCGTGTTTCTCGAAGATGTCAAAGTCGCTGACGCGATCTCTACTGAAGAACGGACGAGTCATCGTCCGGTGGAGTCTGGAAAGTGTCTGTTAGCACATTGCAAGACCAGGTCGACGTATTTCGTGCATACTTCCAGATGTCGCCTGCACAAGCGATGAGTGCATAGAATATCATGGTTTTCGAAGGGACACATACCATCAGAATTGAAAACCCCAGTGCCCAGGAGAGAATAGAGTTGGTCATAAAGGATAGGACCTTGGCAAGTTCTTTGAGTGTATCTGATGAACTTTCGCGTATGGTCTCACCTTTTACAAACGAAGGAAATTGCGTCACGAGAATCGCCTGGATTCACAACATGTTATACAGCTGAGAGGAAACGACTTGGCGGCCCACCTTAATATATTCGGGTTCTATCGTGAATATCTACACGGATCGCTGGGATCACATCGCATGTCTGCGCAACGACCAAAGGAGCACTTGCCCTGTTTTCATATAACAAGTAGAAACTGATCGTATTTCCAACTTCTTCGCATTCGCTTGCGACATATTCAGCTAAAGGTCTAGATTAGCGCATCTGTACTGGAGGAGCACCAAAAGTCGAAATGAGCCCGCCTAGGTAGCCGTTTTCGACGTTCCACACGAGTTTCAAGAGCTTGTCCAGTGCGCCGGGCCACTTGTACTTTATGCACGGGGGTATAACTGCCCCGCGACGTGCCGCTTCTCTGCTATCTCTGTGCCAAGTATACAGAACTTTTGCGGCAAAGACAGTCGGTAAGATCAAAATGTACGCAGGGATGCTCAACCATTGTGGTGCAGGTTCTCTGGCGAGTGTCTCGCAAATTTTGAGACTGACGTACACTGTTGCTGGAGCAGAAAGCAGCCGAGGGAGTAGTTGCACCAGTGCAACTAGTCCAGGGGGTAACTGCATCGTAGTGATCGCAGGTTTTCGTGCAGGAGCCGAGATTCAAGAGAAGACCTCGTCGTATTTATTCATTGTAATCTATTACCACATTATGGATCGTGCCGCCGCCTTCTGGAAGTAGACCCCGGACCCACACGACACCCTATAACGATATGGTTACGGTGACAGAGGCATGTGGGGGACAGCGATCGGGCCTCACTCGCTCGTCTAAGACCTTGACAACGAAACGCTTGGAAAGTCTGTAAATAATAGGCATTGCACGGACCTCTCCTCAGTTCTCTCGAACCAACCAGGAACTTACAGAAAGCATAAGATTGTGCACGGAAATTTGAGTCGCGGTGCCAGTCGGACAGAATAAGCGATAGTGCTAACTCTATCACTCGGAAATGCCAACTGCGTTGGCGGAAACCTTGCTTGATGCTCTAAATTCCGGCAAAATCCGGTGAGTTGGTTCCCACGGAACAATGGGGGTGGAAGAAACCTTGTCAAACAAGGTAATGAAGACATAGGAGCATCCGAGACCCATGATGTGCACGGTCATCGCTTTGTCATGGGCTCGTGGTTGGCTGCATGTGATTTTGCCAACATGTGGCCCACCGGCAGATCAATGACGACCTCGGAAGGTATGCCCTCTGGTTTTGGAACCATGAGTAACGCTAGTGGTTGTGACGGTGGCGAACACCCTTCGAAGAACTTGTTGCTGTTAACCGATCTCCTCTTGTTGGATGCACCTGCACGATCACTGGAGCAATCCTGAGTTGAGTTGAAGCCTTCTACCTGCAATATTCCGGTCTTTTCATGGATGGGATCTACACTTGGCTCGCTGTCGAACATTATATCAAGATTTCAACATCATAAATTATCAACACTCCCACAACCTGATCAATGCTGGACTAGTAAGGACGGGCAGGCACACCTCGCAGTGAAATACCAACCACACTGGAAGGTGTACTAATAGCACACTTAGATCAGCAAAATGGTCAGCCGATGATCAGGACCAGTCGGGACCGTTCAAAAAGACTAGGCGCCTCGGCGCCGAAACCGGCGAAGCACGTCAGGTTAGGGGCCAACCGTCATCGATTGATCGATTAGAGGTGAAGTGCGGGTGAAACAGGGTGCATCAGAGCTGAGATGCGGAAGCGGACTGCGTTTTGAACAAGGTGAAGGGGACGCATCACTGCTGTCACAATGACTTTTGTGCTCTTTGTAGACTTCGTGGTAGTGCGCTTTAAATTCGTAGCCTTTGGACCCGATAGTGTCTGATGGGGCCTATACTGTGCCTTCGAGTTATTTCCTTTTTTTATTCGACCCCCGCCCGACTCAAATTGTGGTGCAGTCCCATTACCTCCGTAAATAAGGTTGACGAAGTAACGGGAGAATGGGGCCTGGGCATTCAGCAGGTCGGACAAATTCCATTGCATGTTTCACAGGTTGAAAGGTTGATATCATAGTATAGAATTGCGGCCCAGAGAGTACAGATGGCCACCTTCGGATTCTCCACTTTCGCCAACGGCCCGAAGGCTCCAGCCCTGTGGGATACCGGAGTATACATCCTTCCAATATATATTGCCAACACAGCCAAAGTGTGGAGATTGCTAATAGTCCTTTCATTTTCATAGCACCTACTGCAGTACTTCGTCACCTGATCGCACCAGGTAGATAAATCACGACAGCGGGATTGGAAAGATTTGGCATAGAACGAGTAGCCAATTGAGAAAGGGAGGGTTTGGGCCATTTAAGAAACTAGTTTAGGTAGAAAGACTGGAAATTGAGTGGGGGGTGAGCAACGAATTCGAGCAGACAGCGGCAGGTAAACGAGACCCATAGGTATAGATGGAACAACTGGGGGAGATTGTTAGATAGAATCAACAGAGTCAGCCTCCTTCATTTTGACCCACAGACCACCCTATCGCATACCCCACCGTCCCCATGATTGGCAATTCAGCAGTGAGACACATTGAAAAGACGATCCCCATACCTCGATATACATGGTCAAGTGAGACCTCAAAAGAACCTTTTCTAACGCCTTTCGTCCCTTGCTCTGCGCCCAATCGGCCGGAGGGAGTTGTTGTACGTCCATGTCCAGTGAGACGCCGTCGATCGACTGTAGTAGCTGAATCAGGAAATACGAGACCTCGTGGTACGCGAACTGCATTTCGTCGTCAGCTACACGCAATGTGACGGTAAGTATCACAGGATACCTGCTGACCGAGGCAGATGCGAGGACCGGCATTGAAAGGCAAGAAAATGAACGGATTCGGCGTCAGGTACCTGTGCAGACGTTCGTCGAGGAATCGATCTGGATCAAACAGGTCCGCTGGAAAAAAGAAGGGTCAATCCAGTCTGCACAGGGTACCTTCCCAGTGAAGCACTCACCATCGGGGCCCCACAGGTCTTTCCTACGGTGCATCAGGAAAACACAATACAATATCCTACAAGTCGAAATCAGAGAGCCATAAAAGAGAGGCGGACGAGCTGGACTAACATTGTTTTCGGGGGGATGTAAAAGGGTTTTCCGCCATTCAATGCTGGCCAAATCTGTGGCTCAGTAGATAACCTGCTGCGCGATCAGGGGAAACATCTGAGATGAGCGACCTGCATCCCACCTGACGTTCATGGGCCTGCGTAAACTCAGAATCTGTCATTCCGACGAGAGAACAAGAACGTACACAGGCGGATACAGTCGGAGGACCTCTGATACCATAGCCACAAATCAGTTCATACCTCTTAGACGATCGCATGTTACTCACCATTAATGAATGCTCTGAGATACTTCATTTCCCGCATGTCATCGTGCGTCGGTCGCCTAGAGACACCAATTCTGCCTGTGATTTCCTCTCGCAAACGTGCGAGCACATCAGGATGCTGGGAGAGCATGTATACCGCGGAAGTCAGTGTCGCGGCAGTCTACGAGTGTGATGACATGGTCAAAGATCTGCAAAGTCATGCTACAGAATCGACTCACTGTATCCTTTCCAGCGATCATGATGTTCAGTATCTCGTCCCTGAGCACTGTTTGATCTGAGGATTGTATCAATCCATCAAGCCCTGCTTCACAGAACAAAGACGATGACCTTCAGTATAATTCACAAGGTGCTCCAAAAGTGTTTCTCCCTCCCTGACCTCCCCCGCGTCGTCCTCGACGTCAACCCCGAGACCTCTCTGTTCGTGCTTCTTCGCGAGCGTATCTACAATGATGGGGTCGATGAATTCATAGCAGACCTTCATGTGGTTCCGTACTTGATCTTGCCAGAGCTCAGAAAAGCGCCAGGAAGACCCATAGTGGGCACGATAGCCCGTGGCGATCTGGGATTCCGCGAAAGCGCGGACGAACCGGTTGGATGGGTGATTCAAGAAGCTGGGATCCTTGGACAAAGGGGACGACGGAGGGTAGATAAGGCCAGCTGAGAGCGAACAGACGTCCTTTCCAAAAAGAAACTCTGTTGCCGAATCAAGAGTAAAACGTGACGCCAAATCTTGAAAGTCGACCGAGTATCCTTCACGCAAGCGGGCCTTCATTTGATTGATTGCTTCCTCTGCATGTTTCCCGAAGATGTCAAAGTCGCTGACGCGATCTCTACTGAAGAACGGACGAGTCATCGTCCGATGAAATCTGGCAGGTGTCTGTTAGTACATCAGATGACTAAGTCGATATGTTTTGTGCATACTTCCAGATGTCGCCTGCATAAGCGATGAGTGCGAAGGATATCATGGCTTTCGGAAGGACACTTACCATCAGAATTGAATACCCCGGTCCCCAGAAGAGAATTGAATTGATCATAAAAGATAGGACCTTGGCAAGCTCTTTCAGTGAAGCTGACGATCCTTCACGTATGGTCTCACCTTTTACGAACGAAGGAAATTGCGTCGCAAGGATTGCCTGGATTCGCGACACGCGTTACGCACCTGAGAGGGAACGACAAGGAGACCCACCTTGACGTATTCGGGCTCTGTCGTGAATATCTACACGGATCGCCCAGCTCACATTGGATGTCTGTTCAAGGACTAAGGAAGCACTTGCCCTATTTTCGTACAACAAGTAGACATTGACCGTATTCCCATTTTCTTCGCATTCACTTGCAATATATTCAGCTAAAGCTCCGGCTTAGTCTATCTGTATTAGAGGAGCATCGAAAGTTAAAATGAGCGCACCCAGGTAGCCGTTCTTGAAGTTCCATACGAATTTCGAGAGCTTGTCTAGCGCGCCTGGCCACTTGTATTTTATGCATTGGGGTATAACTGCCCCACGACATGCCGCTTCTCTGCGATCTTTGATCCTGGTAAACAGAACTTTTGCTCCAAACGCGGCTGGTAAAACCAAAAGGTACGCTGGGATATGCATCCATTGTGGTGCGTGTTCTCCGGCAAGTGCCTTATAAATTTTGAGACTGACGTACACCGTCGATGGAGCAGAAAGCAACCGAGGGAGTAGCCGCACCAGCGCAACTAGTCCAGGGGGTAGCTGCATAGTGGTGGTGGTGGTGGTGGCAGGTTTTCGTACAGGATTCTTGAAACTGAGAAAGCCCAGAATTCGTCGGGTGTTTCACCATAATTTGTTGACCCCATGCCAGTGGATCACGCTGTACTAGGAAGAACAGACGCCGCTTCGGACTCACGATCATCAATCAATTCCCAGGATGTGGTCGATGGACATTGTGCGGAGTCATGAGGCTGCCAG
>JBBPKJ010001132.1:0-12824 GCA_038089195.1 Brasilioporus rufonigricans | reverse complement strand
TGCAGAAGAGGGTGAGCTGCTCGGTAGTCAAGATATTGTCTCGGAGTATGTATTAATGCAAGGACATCAGAGCTATGATCCAGTTTGTGAGTACTGCTGACGGGTCGAGTTGGACTTATGGACTGTCATGTCCCGGGACACAACAGTATACGTGCACGAGGATACGGTGCCCACAATGAGATTCATCACCAACGACGTTGACACACCCTGGACGAACTGAGCCATGAAGTTGGTTACGGAACATTCTTCATCCCCGGTTGCAGGCGCAAATTTATTGTACGTCCCTTTTAACTACAATTGATTCGTTTTGCGAAATGGGGACCTCTGCGATATAGTCCGGTGGTATTTCTGACCACCTCTCCTGGCATGGATGACCTAACGGTCATCAAGGAAGGAGTTCTTTTTCGAGGTGCCCATTTACCCTCATATCCTTCCGACCAGCTTGACTGATGTCGAGTGTATTCAAGTATGCCCTTAAATTCTCCGAGGTAACTTCAGGGCTTACTGTAGAACTGGTTAGATGAGACGACTAGGCAACTACGTAAATCTTTGAGATATTTTCTCGATTGCAGCAACCTCCCTCCATGACACTTCTTTTTCTCCTCACTAGTCTTTCAGTATCCGAAGGCACGAACACCCTGTTGACCGCCAATGGCATCTGCCAGGTTACGGGCGACAGACTCTGAAATTGCACCTGAATCCGAGGTCACATTGATCTGAAGAAATCGCAAGGGGTGAGCCCGTTGTGCTACATATTGCGCAAAATTGAGATCAACAGACCATATCGAAACTCTCTTGTGCACGTTTAAACGACTGCGCTCCGGAATTGCAATAGTTCCCACTACGATCTTAGTGAGCGTCGGTCACGCTACCCTGTCCGACATGAGGCGTACCACTTCTTTCCCTTGTCGTGCGCAGATTTCAGGACATATTGAATGATCCTTTCTACGTCAGGGTGGGGGTCTGGAGATGGAGGAGGGTAGCCTAGGGTCAACGATAGATCGTATGGCCCAATGAAGAGGACATCTGTCAACAAAAGAAAGAGTCAGGTTGTGGTGGATCGAATCCCACGCTGTATTCTCTAACCGATCCCATCGACTGCAGCGATCTCCTCGACGTTCTTGACCCCTTCTTGTATCTCGATCTGAATCATGATCGTGACATGTTTGTTGGCAGATTTGAGATACTCTGCAGTGCTGATCCCCCACATGCTTTGGGTGAATGGATTGCCAAAACCACGTCTGCCGTTTGGCGGGAAACGGCTGTCGGAGACGATTTCTCTCGCCTTGGCTGCATCGGAGACTTACGAATCGTGTATATTGAGTATCTCATCACACTCAGAGTATCGATGTTAAAGGAACACACCATCGGCACGAGTATGCCTCTCGCGCCAGCGTCGAGCGCATACTTGATCTGCCACGATGTGCCTGTGCTCGTGCCCGTCGCAGGGATGGGCACGAGCGCACTCGGTGCATTGCTGCCGAGTCCAGTGATTGCCTGGATGGACTCTGCAGCACCGGGTTGGAGCGACGTGAGTCTGTGTTCGTAATCGATCATGACCCACGACAGGTGTGGGCTCGATTCGGCGACCGTTCTCGCGTTGATCACGCCGGGTAAGGTAATCCACGCCCCGAAGGCAGGTTTGGCGGCTTTGAATGCCTGTACAAGGGCGTGAGTGGTCATGGGAATTGAACACTGATGGTCCTAGAAGGCGAGTGGAATGCCTTATGTACTCGTGGAGAGACGGCCCGGGGTCATGGGACGAATCCTCGCCGGTGTCGGGTATCGACCCTATACTCGAGTTAGGGCTATAGTTATCTCGAAAAGAAACCTTGCGTCCAGCCATTGTGTGGTGCCCAGGGAGACTACATACATGAATTCACCAGACAACCTGGTCCATCTGGGATTCGATAGGAGTCTCAGGCTGACAATGGCTAGCGTGAAGCGAGCCGAGTAGCTTCCACTCTTGGACAATTTGCGTGACAAATATTGTAGGCTGGTTGGGTTCAATCGTGACATCTAGTACCAGAACTGGTCTAGAAGTTCTGAAGGATGGATCACGCCCCTGAAATACAAGAGATCCTTTCTAATAACTTTACTCACTGTCATGCGCTTGACTATGGGAGGAGCGCAGCTACATGTATACCTGCTCTGGCAAGAACGTGTCGCGCGTTCAAAGAATCAGCGCTGGATGTACTCTAGGCAGAGTTAGTGGACACATCCCCACTAGCGCGGTGTCTTCCGGGAGTATCTCATCCAATCAGAGCGAGCCAGGTAAGATGACCCAAACCATTCATCACATCCCTTGTAGTGAACCTCTTCACTCATCTTCCTCCGTGAAGACACAAAGAACACGAGTAGCGACTCTGTGGTGGATGGTGGTTTTGTTGTCCTCGCCAATAATGTCGATACCGAATTCCTGAGAGCGAGTCGAACGAAGAACGAAATGGGAAAAATGGAACAGGGCATACCACGATGTCGTCATTTTTAAGTTCAAAAGGCTCAAACTCGATACCTTCCGGATTGAGACGCTCGCCGTTGATGAAAGTGCCGTTCGAACTCTTGACGTCCTTGATGAAGATCTGGGAAAAGGAAGATGAAGAAAGAAAGAAGCAAATTAAAAGAGAGAGGCATACTTTCCGTTTTCCTCCTACACTTCGGCGTGCTGTCTCGAGAGGACTTTCGAGTCAAAGTAGCTGTTTCGCTCTGCAGGGACCGTTTTGGCGTTCGTTTGACGACCAATCTTGACGCGCTGGCCACCAATGAGGGCGATGTGTTTTGGGACAAAGGTGTCATTGAGCGGGTAGAGGTAGAGGGCGGGGACGGAGGGTTGGCCGTGCGGGGACGAAAACGGTGGTGGTGGCATCGCTCAGAGTCGCTGGGAGGGTCGATGTTGAGTTGGTTGTCGTCGCCGTCTTTGCCCGCTTACCCAATCCTTCCTTTTGCGTAACAACTCCCACGACCCGGCAAGCGGGCCGCAGTCAGCGTCGGACGTTGGGAACACCCGTAGCATGGCCTACCCGCTATGGTCGACAGTGGAGTCGTTTCTCCACATCACCAAAGGCTGTGACCTCGCGTTGTATCGCCATCCGATCTTTGGTTCATTACCATTCCCGCAACTTAGTGTTTCACCACCTAGGTCATATGAGCCCTTTGTATCAGTCCATACTCTCAAATTCAGTTAATAGTCGGGTCAGCTGCTAAACCTTACCCGTGTCCTATCCCCGCAGCGAGCTGGCATCATGTTGGCCAAGGGAACGTCTGAAATCATGATCCTCACCTCCCACCACGCCTTAACGCCATCGAAGAATGCCTTTGTGTCGTTGATGTTTCATTTCGCCTCGATAGTTCCGCCCCTGGACACCCGTCTGCTGCCAAGAGCAGATGTCCCGTTCCACCGTTTGAAACGCCTTCTTGTCCCCGAATGGTCTTGTTACGTCTTTAAGGTTAGATCATGGTTGCAAACGATGCTGAAACGCTATGTAACACCTGGATTCCCAATTATGCCGTTAAAGAACTTGGTCTGCAGTGAGATCGAATCTATCCTCAACAAGTCCTGCTGAATGACCAACAATGGCCCACCACCCTTCCGCTCACCAATGGAACCGTCAAAGCTCATACACTCAAAGATATCGCAGATGGTCATCTAAACGAATAGAATTGAACCCCAAGTGTACCACTCAGACGATGTGCCACGTATTCCGTCCGAGACCCACGCCTTTTCAGTACGAACTCATCACGCTTCCATGTTTCAACTCAGGGCCGCGGAGGCGTTGGTTCACACTCGCGAGACTATGAACAACGTATCAAGTGAACGCAGTGGAAAGGTTACACTCACCTCCAGGCAGGCCCTGGACAGTCGTCAGGAATTCGAAATCAACATTTCATCACGCCCCGATGGGAACATATGCACGTATTGCTACACGGGAAAAGACCATGAATAGCCACCTTCGAATTTCTGATGCTAGTCGAATCCCATTCTGCACCGCCTATCCGTCCGAGGCCGTTTCATCGATAAGTGAATTTCTGTAACATGCATTCTCTATTAGTCAATACATTGCGCTCTCAACATATCGTGAAAAGGTATAAATACAACCAGCTAACGGCCTCAATCCGCCAAGTACTCGAGCACACCCCCAGTTCTCTGATTCTTGACTCGATCACAATGCGTTTTTCACTCTTCGCTGTCATCTCTGGTCTTGCCGCGCTCGCCTGTGTCAGTGCCTTGCCGGCCGAGAAATTACAACGCAACTCCATTACTCGGGATTATTCATCTGTCGTTTCATGCGCAATTGTGGGTCTGATCTCGAAGTGGGCAACTGATACGTATTAATCAATGTCGCAGAATTGCCAGGAAGGTCTACCGTGGCTTAAGAATTAAGGGATTATGTAGTGAATCCAGGTTGTACCGAAAGCAGTGTGATGATTTCAGATATGGGGAATTGTATCATCATTTGTTTTCGATGGCGTCTAGTCCTCCGTTTGTGGCCAGATATGATCGTGAACTTGACTACATTAAGAACGGGTCTCCTTGCTCAGTGGGGAACTATGGACTGTAAATGAGTGGTACAACGTACGTTCGGGCGCGTATAGTTGCATCCATGAGTAGTACTCCGCATGAACGTTTGTTGAACTCACTCGATGTTGTTGTCGTCTGCAAACACCGCTGCATCGATTCGTCCTGGTGACTACATCATTTACCTTTTACTTGAGAGAAATAGGGCCTGCCAGACTTGGTCACTTGGTTGTACAAAAACAGGTCACCCACTCCAAGGTATCAAACCTCTAATTAACGCAATCATACACAACGAGCTAGACCAAATGAGGTGCAACACGGCGATGGGCACTTGGAAGCGGGTCGACAGCGTGACGTACCTGTCAGCCTCACGAACACGTCACCTTCCTTGCGGAACGTGAACTTTGAGATTAGACTCATTGACAAAATACCCAATCCCTATCTTGCTGTCGCGAGCGTCTTGGCATGTGACATACTCGGCGTTAGAGAGAACCCCATACTCGCAGTCGAGCACTGTAACGTGTCAGCTGCCGAAATGTTAAAATGGGCGGAGGGTGGCCAAGATATGGGAAAAGGGCAACCTGACTCGTGGAAGCAGAATGAAGGCCGTAACTCGATTTCGTTTGCCATCTTAGTCCTGAAAATGCCCCCTCGATGAGTCGACTTCAAACGAGACGTGGATTGACCTTGTTCCAACAGGGAATATGAGTACACAGCTTCAACTACGATGTGCTGCAGTACGGCTTCTGAAATGACAGTCGAAGAGAGGGAGGTATTGGGCATTATGCAATGCTTATCTTCAAACACTGGCGAGGCGAGGCAGAACTCGGCCATGGACGGTTCTATGAAGGATATTCTGCGTTCGAAGCTCATAGGATAGTTCTCAGACCTCATCGAGGTAACCCATGCCATAGATTTTGGCTGACCGTGTGCTGGGCCTTTGTGTTTTCCGAGATGCCCGGGAAATGCATTAGACATTACGATGGGGAAGCAGAATCTCAAGCTTTAGCAATGATCCAAAGTACGTGCCGGACGCCAGGTGCAAGTGCAATGGCGGGTTTCCCCATGCTCCAATCGTTCGTATCCTTGGATGCGAATATACGAGCTTTCTTTCCCAAACTTGGCTCGATAGCGGAGAATTGCGTGTGCTCGACGACGGTTTTTTTTTTTCGAACTTTTCCCTCTCGAGTGTTGTTGACAGGGAGGTTATACGACAGTATACACGAGTGGGACATGTGCGAATGGAAGCCAGTGGGGACCATGGGTGTCGTAGTGATTGGCGCGTCGACGTTGTTGCCAAGTTCAAACGCTGGCACTGGATGTGATGCCAGTGATGATTTATAGTCAGTGGTTGAAACCTACATCGTGTAATATGATACTCGATCAATTTCACTGAGAGACCAAAAATGATGTGGACAATCCAAGCATAGTATCAACCTGTACACATGACACACGACTCAGACAAAGCCTGGGGCGATTCCGCATGCTGGCTCCACAAAATGCTTGATCTTCGCGTGCAAGCGTGCTGTTATGCCCTCAACTGTCTAAGATGTGATAGAAAATAGGCACTGGATCGAACAGGGGCGCGCGACTAGTACGAACGGTATGTCCTATATACGAAATGAATCTATGTTGAATTAGCAACTGTTCAATCCAGTGTCTATTTTCTATCAGGTTATGAGCCCTGCTTCCACTGCTGATTGATCGAAGACTTACCATATCTTGCTGCCATGTCCACCATTGTTCCAGTTACCATTGATACCTTGCTGAGCAATGTCCCAAAGCTTGAGGTCAAGGGAATGAACTGGGCGATCTTTGCTTTCTGTTTTCAGGTTGTTGTTAAGGCTAAGGACCTGTGGGGTCACTTTGATGGGACCACCATGAACCTGAACCACCAGGCGACTGCTACCCAGACCCTGACAGCTGATGAGATAGCTGAAAATGCGAAATGGTCAAAAGATGCATCAGCAAATGTTAACGCTACTTGCTGTTACTTGATAGCACTTGTGCCATTTCAGCAAGCAGTCAAGTATGGAAAGCTGTTAAGTAATCCTGAGGATGCTATCCTCAGACTTTCAAGTGGTCTAAGTACACCAAGCACGCAAGTGCACAAGTATATTACATGTGAAGTACACATGATGACAAGTATACCAGGTTAAGAAGCGATCTCGAAAGCATGATGGTCAACATACTTGTTGACATAAAAGGAGTGATACATGTCATAGGATTGATGGGGATGAAGGTTGAATGGTACCTCTTCACCATGATAGATGGGAATCAGATGGGCTGCCCGATACATCATCTCCAGGTGAATTATAGTGATATTTGCCTGATTGCGATTAACATGGACCATCCACATCCCTGTCTGTTTGTCAGGCTCATCCCCATGGTCAAACCAGTGTATGACAGCGCATGGATAGTATGTTCCAAAGTAAACAAATGAAAAGAAGGCTAGGACACGTGTGACATCCAGGCCATGCATACCCATGACTATCGGATCAGTAACCACAAAAGCATAGTCTTGCCATGCTGGTCCATTTCTCCATGAGGGGCAGCTGTGGATGATTTCACACTTCATTCCATGGATCCCACTGACATTGCTTGGAGCATAAAAGGTTGCACTGGCTGAATTGAATACCTTGATGCTACCATTGTATATTGGACATTCAGATAGTGGCATGTCATCCAAGTTTCGTGGGTCATTAGGATTTCTTGCAAGGAACAAGAAGCATTGAATGAGATCTCAAAGATGTGGTATTCCAAGCTCATCACAAAGCTCTGATACTGTGCGAGCTCGCTGCCTGTCTTGAGCATATCACCATGCCTTTCATGTCAGAACATAAATTGGCTTCGTCTCAAATTTTTGACTTACAATGCATGCGTGCAAGCTCTACATGAGCTTTGACAATGAGTGTGGTGTCAACCGGTCCATCGATGTCATCATCACCCTGGTCTTTTCCTGCTTCCTGGTGGTCTCCTGATGCCATGCTTATTGAGGGGCTAGTTCCATTGCCGTTTGAGTCAGTTAAATGGACATATGAGGTACAAGGACCTAGTAGCATTTGTTGTTGCATAAAATCCACTCGGCACCGTGCTAGCTTGTCCAACCACTGGTTCGTCAGGAGCATTTGACCAAGTGCATTATGCCGGTTAGAGCGATGATATGGCTGCTTGATGGCTTTAATGTGCTTTGACTCAGTAATGGATGAGCAGAGTCTATTGGGTGATCCAAAGAGATGTATCATATCGGGGTAATGTTTCATTGAGTGCTGTCGGGGGAGGTTGAATGTTGGGGCAATTTTTGGATGCCAAAACACTTCACGCAGCTTATGAAATCAATGTAGTGCATCCTCAATGTCCAAAAGGCTTTTTTCAGTGATTGTGTTATGTTGCACAAGGTAGCAGAATTCCAGAAATGCATGGAAGGTTTTGACCATATCTTCAGGAATGTAACCATCAATAGCAGTGATGTATACCTTTTGTAGAGTCCATCAGCTACTAGTACCAATCCACATAGATGTGGATTACCTTCATTAACGCTTTTGAGTTGTTGCCTGTCCATTGCTTGAAGTGGCAACCTTGAGGAAATCGCCTCAGTCCTGAGAATGGTGCAACAGCAGCAATCCTATATAGATCAGCATGAACGCATGTCCACTTCACACAATCTTGAAGTACCTTCAGTCAATTTCATCCACAATGCTATCTGCTCTGCCCACATAAGTGTTTGTGATATATTTCTCAATCCAGTTGACTAGGTGATCCTTGAATGCACCTTTGATAATCTGATTGTTATGATTCATTTGGGGCATTATACTTTTTCCCTTACTTCACTAGTCTCTTACAAAGTCTCCAGTTCAACCCTGCTTAAATGCATTTTTTTTATTTCTTTTCTTCTATTTCTTTGCTCTATTTCTTTTGATTTTCTCATGCTATCCAATGACTCATATATGCTTACCTTTCTTCCACTCCAATTGCCTATTAGTCATCTTTCCTGTGCCTGCCCTAAAGCAGACATAGTAGTATATCAACTTTGTGATCCTCTTGTATCTTTTCTCACTCTTGTTCTTCCTGTACTATCACCAGCAATCCACACTTGATTCAAAAGTCATCTACTCCACTCTTAAGTGAGTAGCTAAGGGTATCCAACCTCTTCCTAGGTGGTATCCACTCCACATTCTTGAACCTCGCTCTCGTCGCTACCAAGATAGCTCCTCGCCCCACCAAGGGTCACATGACCAGTTCTAGTCTCTTTGCCTCTGTTATACAGGACTACCCTAGCCCCTATCTGGGTCTAGCTTAACAAAAGAACAAGAGTCCTTTAATACTTGACTACTCTTAAGTAAGTCGATAACCAATCAATCCAGCTAACCTAGTCCAAGAAGAGATGCCTCTTTGTGAGTGCCCCCTTGGCAAATAGGTCATCATGTCTCAGCGGTCCACCCTCAGCCCCAACCTCTGGGGAAGAAGACCACAACCCATTCCCGATTCCAGTTCTGAATCTGCCCAGGACCCATCGTCTTCAATCTCCACTGACAAAGAACCACTGTCACCTACCCATCAAACCAACACCCAGGGTCTAACCCAGCAACTATCTGCACTCACCATTCCACTGCAAACCCCCTCACTCACTCCCCTTACAGCCCTTTCACCACCATTCAGTATTGGAGCCTATCCACCACCAATCCCACCACCAACATCTCCAGCTATGTCTACAGTATCCAAACCAGCCAAACTTCGCCTTGCTACTCCATCTTCATATGACAGTTCCCCCAACAAAGCACAAAGCTGGTTGACTGCTGTAATCTTATACTTGCTCATCAACGAAGACATCTACAATACCGAGAATAAAAAGGTGGGATTTGCACTATCTTATATGAAGGAAAAAGCAGTGGCAACTTGGGCAGAGAATTTTCAAAAAAAGGTGTTGTCTGGAACCAATCCTAGTCTTGGAACATTCAATGATTTCAAGGACCTCTTCGAGAAAACGTTCAAAATCCACGACGTGGTAAACAAGTCACTAAGCTGGCTTTGTAACACCAGAATCTTGATATCAAAGGACAGTGAAGGGTATACCAAATACACCCCCACATTAGAACAATATACTGTGGAATTCCAAAACCATGCTACCCTGTCTAACACCACTGAAGATCATGTGCTAATCGATTTCTTTAGCACCAGGATCCCCACCCAGCTTATCAATTGGATCATGGCTATGGAAAACATACCCACCACTGTCATTAAATGGTACGAGAAAGCAACAGCATTTTATTCTCACATCAAAAGGGCAGAAACCATCCAACAAGTCAACCAATGTCCTAGACAAACGTTTTATTGACCCCCTATCCAAACCCTGACTAATGCTAAAACTAAAGATCTGAATGCCATGGACGTAGATGTCATAACCATGCCCTATCCAAAGAAGCTTACTGACCAAGAAAGGAAGTATTGTTTGGAAAACAACCTATGTTTCAAATGCTGAAAAGGAGGGCATTCATCCAGAAACTGCAAGGTTAAGTTTCTACCCTGAAACCCCAAGGCAGTACAAATGGTGGAGGAGCCAGAGGAAGATACTCCAACGTTGGTAGAAGAGAACGAGGATAACAAAGAATCTACTGTTGCCACCACTAGTTTCGAACTCAGTTTGAATTTTTGAAGAGGGAACCTTGGTCAATGAAGGCCTCCCCAAATGTATGTGCTATCTCTAACACTTGTAACCCAAGAACCATGGTATTCCCAATACAAGTCATTGAACCCTCACATACACTTAAAACCATTGACACCTGAGCTCTTGTTGATAGTGGAGCAGACCTCAACTGTATTGACTGGCAGTTCATATGAAAACATCGACTCCCAACCACTAAACTAGCCACCACTATCCCAGTATGGAATGTCGATAAATCCCCAAATCAAATGGGAGGAGTATGGTTTTCCTGTACCTTGTACACCAATATTGAAAGAATTGCCCAGAAGAACACCTTCTACATGATGAATTGTGGCTCCCAAAACATTATCCTAGGTATGCCCTGGTTATGACAAACCAACCCCAAAGTGGACTGGGAAAAATGAACCCTATCTATTGATGAAAAGAAGGATGAATCTGCAGAACTCTTTAAAAACCATTCCAGTGCCCTTCAGAAGAATAACAAGCTTTTTAAAAAAACTACCAGACCCCTCCAACATACCCTTGTCAATTGCATTGAACATCAACACCTGTTCAACTTCCTCAAGGCTGAATCAAAAACCGAATTCTGCACTAGGGCCCATCAACAATATTCCATCCATTGAGTAGCTCATTGTGGAAGTTGCTTCTTAACCCCTCTTGCTCATCAAAACTTTGTCGCAAAAGTCACCTTGGTGACCAAATTAGCCATCAAAGCAGAAGCAGGGAAAGAGAAGACCATGCTCCCCACTGAATATCAACAATTTGCTAAAGTCTTTTCTAAAGAAGCTATGGATTATCTACTGCCTACTCAACCCTATGATCATGAAATCAACCTAGATGATACCTTTGTCCCAAAAATCAGAAAAGTCTACCCCCTATCAGTTGAAGAACAAAAAGCCACTGACAACTTTCTTAAAGAAAACCTGGATGCTGGGAAGATTAGACCCTCCAAATCACCTCAAGCCTCCCTGTTCTTCTTTGTAAAGAAAAAGGACGGCAAGCTTTGACCCTGTCAGGATTATAGGTATTTAAACAAACACACCATTCAAGATGTCTATCCCCTACCTCTTATATCCAATCTGGTCGACAAACTCAAAGATGCAAAGGTCTTTACTAAATTTGACATTAGATGGGGATACAACAATGTCAGGATCAAAGACGGGCATTAATGGAAGGCTGCGTTTATTACCCACAAAGGCCTTTATGAACCAATGGTGATGTTCTTCAGACTTACTAATTCTCTCCCCACTTTTCAACAGTTCATGAATGACTCATTCCACAACATGATTGCAGAGGGATGGTTGATCATTTACATGGACGACCTCCTTATCTATTCCTCAGATGACAACACCCATGTTGAACGAACCAAATGAGTCCTGCAACGAATGGAAGAATTGGATCTCCACCTGAAACTGGAAAAATGTACTTTCGCCACAAAAAAAGTTGAATACTTAGGAATGATATTGAAATCTGGACAACTTGCCATGGATCCTGTCAAGCTTGACGGGATGAACTCCTGGCCTGCCCCAATTATGGTCAAAAAAGTTCGCTCCTTCCTAGGTTTCGTGAACTTTTATTGATGCTTTATTCCAGACTATTCCACTGTTGCCCAGCCTCTTATCGACCTCACTAAACAAAACTAGAAGTGGAATTGGTCCCCCTCCTGCCAAGAAGTGTTCCTCATGCTTAAAATGCTATTCCTCTCCCAGCCTGTCCTGCGTCTTCCCAATCCAACCAAACCCTTTGCCATTGCCATGGATGCTTCTGCATTTGCCTCTGGAGGAGTTCTTCTCCAAGCTGACGAAAATGGAGATTGGCATCCCTGTTCTTACTTGTCTCAATTGTTCTTACCTGCAGAACACAATTATGACATCTACGACTGGGAACTTCTAGCAATTATCCATGCCTTAAAAGCGTGGTGATATTATCTTCGCAACTCTCCTGTCCAGGTCCATGTTATATACCAGATTCACTGAGTCAAACTCTGGTCCTCCAGACTCAACTCCAGACTATCTTATTTACCTCCAGACTATCTTTATCTGTTGAGTCTTATCTTCCTTACTCCAGACCAACTCCAGACTTCCGTTACTTATCTCTTTGATATGTTTCACCTTGATATCTCAGTTCCTCTGTCCTCCTGACATCTCTGTTCCTATGTCACTCTGACATCTCTCCATTCTTGTTTTACCTTGACACTTTGTCACTCCTATTTCACCTCTATACCTTTGTACATTGTATGACTACCTGATCTTGTTTCTATCTTAGTAATCTGCCTCTGATTTACTATATAATTTTTGTACTTCTGTTCTGTATATCTCAGTCTGAATATCAACAGAACTTGATGTTCTCCACCTCTGTCCGTTTCTGCTCTACTCCACCAGACTGAACTTGACTCTCCTCGTCTTGTTCATCATCTCTCTGACTTGAGTTCATAGTAACTCTCATCTGACCTCTGACCCTCCACCCTCTGAAATTGGGACACTGGATCTATGCAAGGTGCACCACATAAGGTGAAGCCAAGTCCTGGATCAACCAAATACAACAACTCCAGTGTTCCAGAGTTAAACTCAGGGCATGTCAACTGAGTTTGACAGTCCAGGTCTTCACTGACCACAAAAATCTTACATATTTCCACTGACTACAACA
>JBBPKJ010001131.1:0-12836 GCA_038089195.1 Brasilioporus rufonigricans | reverse complement strand
TAGTAAAGAGAAATGACTAACGAGAATCCATGACTCGAACATGGGAAAAATAAGGGTTAGTCAACAGAAACCGAAAGCAATGAAGCGGAGACAAGAAAGCAAGTCGGAGATTGAAGAAAAGAATAAGTCGTAACAATTCTCGCTTAGATCATCACTTGTTTTCATACTGGTCTGTGTGGTGATGACATGTCCTTTTCTTCTGTATAGTTCCATTCAATTCTATGCCTGCCCTAAACTTTGTATTCATATATAAGACTAGCTAAAGTGATCTTGTATCCTTAGCTAGTTCTCACCTAGTTTTAGCTCTACACAATCCAGCACATCTTCTCACTCATCTTGCATCACCTTGTCTAAGGGTTGCCTGTTGTCTGGACTGAGTATCCTAGTCATTGTCCTCATCTAGGGCTTGTCTATCCATCGTTAGGATCCAGTATCCTTGTTGCCTTGCTTGCTGGACACAGTGTCTCTTCATGAGTACCTCCTGGAAGAAGGAACACTTGTCATAGCTGCACTGTCTGTGTCGAAGCTATTCACATTATAGTGGACAGACAATTTGTACTGATAAAACTATTGACATACATGATTGAAATGGTTCACAAGTTGCTACTGGTACTTTGAAAAACAACTTGTATTATCTTAATGTGCATACCATGATAGATGAAGCAAATGTGGCCATAAAAATCAAAACCACTTACACATGGGATGAGTGGCACCACTGTCTTGGCCATATTGGCATAAGCAAACTAAAAAAGCTACACAAGAAAAATTTTGTTAATGGCATGTCAATAGCTGATGGCACCTTTAGTGAATGTGACACCTGTATCCAAGTGAAACATACATGTGCTCCATTACCAAAAACAGCTGAGCAGCAACACAATATGCCTGGTGAACTTACACATATGGATGTGTGGGGACCAGCCTGAATTTATCATTGAATGGGTACAGGTACTACATATCTTTTGTAGATGATACAAGCAGACATGTGGTCCTATATTACATGAAAAATAAAGATAAAGTGCCAGAAAAAGTGAAACAGTACCTAGCACATATTGAATGGCAATACCAAAGGGATATAAAGTGATCCATGCTGATAATGGATGTAAATATGTCAATTGCGATTTGATCATGTGGTAACATAATAAAGGTATCAAGCTACAAACTACTGCCCCACATACTCCAGAACAAAATGGGATTGCAGAATGTTGGAATAGAATGGTAGTTGAATTAGCTCAAGCAATGATGCTTGCCCAACAATTACCATTCAAACTGTGGCCAGAAGCCATGGAACACACTATCAATATTTGTAACTGAGCATTTACCTAATCCATATCTGATATGACACCTTTCCAAAAATGGATGGGAAATAAGCCAGACATTTCACACATACAAGAATTCAGATGGGATGTTTGGATTCTTAATGAGGAATTGAATCCTTCAAAGCTTGAACCATAAGCCAATAAACATATTTTCATAGGGTATTTAGAGGGTCCAAAGGCCATCAAATACTATGATACACAGAAGTGAACAATTAAAGTTTTGTGTAATTATCACTTCCTGCTCATACATTCCCATGATGTCTCCCACACTTCACTGGGATGCTGGTCTGAGGGGGAGAACTGAGAGAACTGAGATTCTGACATACACAGACTAATTCCTATTGAACAGGATAGGAAAATAAAGTGAAAATTTGATGATATGGAATCAAACAACAGAAGGGTGCAATCTAAAACTACTATAGAGTCTATGACAGATGAAATGAATACCAAATTACCTAATTTGGAACTGGTACCTGATGACAATGATTGTTAAACTATTGGTGACTCAGGCGACATGCTCTGAGTAACTCTGGAATGCTGGAGTTGTTGTGTTGGTTGGTCTGGGACTTGGCTTCACCTTATGTGGTATGCCTTGCATAGGTCTGGTGTCCTGATTTTGGAGGGTTGGAGGTTAGAGGAGAGTTACTAAGAACTCAAGTCAAAGAGACAATGAACAAGATGAGGAGAGTCAAGTTCAGTTGGACAGAGTAGAATGGAGATGGACAGAGGTGGAGAATGTCAAGTTCTGTTGATATTCAGACTGAGATATACAGGACAAAGTATGGAGATTATATAGTAAGTTGGAGGCAGATTACTAAGATGGAAATGAGATTGGATAGACATACAATGTGCAAAGATACACAAGAGTGATGGAATGTCAAGATAAAACAAGAATGGAGAGATGTCAGAGGACAGAGGAACTGAGATGTCAAGGTGAAACATATTCAAAGAAGTAAGTAGCAGAAGTCTGGAAGTGGTCCAGAGAAGATAAGACAATACTTAACAAGAATAGTTTGGAGTTGGATAAAATAGTCCAGAGTTGCATCCAGAGGACTGGAGTTTGACTCAGTGGAGTTTGGTATATGACAATGATCCAGAGACCACAAAGCCGGAAATGACATTAGCAGAGCGAGCATATATTGCATTTGGCAATAGTAATATGGGGAACAAGGACCCAAAAATGCTCAAAGAAGCAAAAGTTTCCCCTGAATGGCCTGAGTGGGAAAAGGCCATAAAGACTGAACTTGAGACACTTGATAAGATGGGTACCTGAACATTATCTGATGTACCTGAAAATAGAAATCCCATATCAAACAAGTGGGTATTCATGCGTAAATACAACAAAGATGATGAACTACAGAAATACAAGGCTAGGCTAGTAGCTAGGGGATTCTCACAAATTCCAGGATTAGACTACAATGAAACCTTCTCACTAGTAGTCAGACTTGAGACTATTTGAGCAATCTTAGCACTAGCTATAAGTGAAGATCTAGAGATCCAACAAATGGATGTAAAAGGTGCATACCTGAATAATGACCTAAAAGAGGAAATATATATGAAACAGCTGGAAGGATATGAGGATGGAACTTCTTGGCTATGTTGCTTAATAAAAACACTATACAGACTAAAACAGTCCAGCCACGAATGGAATCAAAAACTGGATTCTAAACTAACTACCATTAGATTCAAACAACTAGAGAGTGACCCATGTGTCTACATACACAATAAAAATGGCCTAGAAATTCTCACTATATGGGTTGATGATTTCTTATTGTTCACTAAAATGAGCAACCTGATGACTTGCTTAAAGTGGCAATTAACTGAACTATTTGAGATAACTGATTTGGGCGATCCAAGCAAATTGGTCAGCCTTGAGATCACTTGAGATAGAGAAAAAGGAACAATAAGAATCACCCAAACTAAATACATTGAGGCTATTCTAGAAAGATATGGTATGCAGGACTGCAATCCTGTAACAATACCTATGGATCCCAAAACAAAGCTGGGCTCAAATGAACACACAGATGATGTCAGCACTAGCAAACTTAACAATAGTGGTACTCATTTTGGCTATTTTGAGGCTATGTTTGGACTCTGAGATGCTGTGAAAATATGGATGTAATGGTCGGACTTTGAAAAACATGCCTTGCCTGTGCTCTCCCCTTCAATGCTCTGCAAGACTGCAAGGTCTAACAAACTGCTCTATGATCATGGCTGGTAGAGCCCACCCCTGTCCAAATACACAGCCAGCTTCTTCTGGTATCCAAAACCAACCTCAGGCTGGTGGAACTGAAAGGAGCATGGCTCAGAAAAGACCACATGCCAGCACCAAGAGGGGGAGCAAGACTGTCCGCTCTACCCATGCACCTGTACCATCGATTTCTGATAGTGGTTCCATTCCATCAGCCTCATCAGCCCCAGCTCCTAGTACAAAGATGTCCACTGCTATAACATGGGAAGGAAAATGCATGGACATGCTGGTCAAGTGGATCACATCTCATATTGCTGATCAACATATCTTATTCCACGATTGCTCCTCATCCTCATTCTCCAAAGCCCCTCCTGTTGACAAGCTTTCTGGGAGGAACAAGAAAGATGTTGCTGCTGCCATTGCCAAGCATATATTTGAGCAAGATTCCAACCATTCCAATATGTATAAAACCAATCCTGCAAAGTTTGTCACCTCTGTCATCAACCGACTGGGGACGTAAGTATTTCACCATTGCTCCCTTGAACTACCAGCTTATCCATCCCCTCTAGACTTAAGACAAAGTATCATGATCAATGTGTGTGATTTACAAGCACTGGGGGGGCATCACACCACAATCCGATGGGAATGAAGAGTCGCCTGCCCAAAACCTTCTTGGTACGTATGTCTATCACTACTTTGTCAATGACCTAATTTTCCTTCCAGAGGACATCCTCCATATCTTCCCTTACTATCAAGAGCTCAATGCCATATAGAGTGGCATCCCATCATTTGACAGCAAACTTATTTCGTCCAAGTCGGGGATGGACCATGCAGTGAGCTTGTTGAGGGTTGTCAAGCTGGGTTCTCAAGTTGGTGAGCAAGCTGATGAGAATGAAGACGAAGAAATGCAGGTCCATGGTGATAGAGAAAAAGATGGAGCTTTAGCTATGCAGGGCATTCAAGTTGAGGGAGACGATGCAGATGCTGAGATGCACGAATTGGACAATGACGATGACCAAAGCATGGAAGATGTCCCAACAGTATGTTATACTATTGATCCAAACTCCTCTCTCATTGTTGGCTATCCACTATTAGAATCAAGCTACCATGGCTGCATGTGGTGCTTCCATTGGTGAGAGGCAGCGATGTCCTAGTCACACACAAGTGGACAATACTTTGTCAGCCCAACCACAGTTTACACTCCGGTCCAAGGGAAAAATGCCAATGCACGAAGGGCGAAGTGCATTTAGGCACACACCATATGTGTGGCTGCCTTCTAGCACCACAGGCTCGAGTGCAAAGAGTGCCAGCTTAACCCCTGTCTCGTCTACCAAGATGACAAGTCCATCAGGTTCGACTCGGAAGAATCAAGTGCAGGCTCAGATTAACGACTTGAACAAGCAAAGTGAGTTGCTTGACAAGGAGTTCAATCATTCACATGCGGCAAAGTACAACTACCACATATGGAAGAAAGAACTTGAATTTCAGCGTAAGGAGCAATTAGCTAGACATGCCAACGCAGAGGTCAAGTTCATGCGAGAGCAAGAGCTCAAGAAGCTAGATATTCAGCTTAGGCAGGAGAAAGAGCATGCCTATGCTTGCCAAGCTGAGGTCCTATGCTTGCAGATCCAGTTTCAGCAGTATTAGAGTGTTGTCAATGCTGGGACTTCCTCTAGCTTGGGTTCCACTGTTTCCCAGGCCATACCAGCTTCTGCCAAGCCATTACTATCTGCCACTGCTTCCTCTACTCCCAGCACTGTTGCTACTCTTGTCCTTCCTACCCTGCTGGTCCCACCCACTGCCACATCTCTTGTCGCTGCTGATTCCCTTCCAGGTTCTTCCACAGGTGTCACTTTGCTGCCAACCAGTGGGTAGCATGTTTTCAATGGATAATAGGTGTTTTTTGCATTTGTTTTTGTATGGCCTGGTAATCTTTTTTGTATGCAGTACAAATGATACGACTACAATGATGATCGAAATACATTCACTCGGTCTAAACACCCCTTTCATTTACAGTGAAGTTTATATTGAGTGCCCAAAACAAATCACACATCAGCTCTGTGCAGACCTGTTGTCCTGGTGTACTGTCTTGAATCTTGACAACGACAACATCTGGATCCCTCAGTAGGTTCTGTGCCTCCCCTCATACCCAACCTGTTGATGGTTCTTTTCTGAGCATCTCTTTGAAACAGATGATCATATTGTGAAGTATAATACAGCACTGTGCCCAGTGTACCGCATACATGGTGTCATCATCTAATCAAATGCAAATACAAAGCTCGCAAAGAGACTGGAAGCGACCCTTCAATGCAGCAAATGTGTGTTCAACACACATGCAAACCTAAGTTTTTTTTAATCTGTGTATCTGATTTCATGCTCATCTGACCTTACCTTGGACAGGTACCGATTATAAATTTTTTGTGCTTGTGTAAGTGGTGCTGTTCGTGTTGCTTTAAATGGCATGACATACCACATTCTTGTTGGATAAGCACTATCTGCCCAGATCCAGTGGCCATCTGGAATCAGTGCTTCTGGCAACTGTGCCACTTCCATTCCCTGGAATGCATACACATCATGGACACTACCCAGATGGCCTAGACTGTAATTCACAACCAGAAGGTTGTGCACCATTACAACAAGCTGTGATGGGATGATCTCGGTGAATACTAGGCGCTTGATATGTTCTGTTGGTGACCTCACCTGACAGTTGATCAAATATCTTGATTTTCTATCATAAAATGTTTCACCATAGTAAGATGGCTTTTTGAACAAATTGAAGGTTGAACCATCAGCTGCAAAGATCCCATTCCTCCATGCTGCACAAGACTTCATTTAGACAAATATGCAGGCCAACTCGGCATCCAAGGACTGTGCTGAAGGCATAAAGACAAATTCATCATGCTGCTCAAGGAGCGCGACCATCACCTGGTTTGTACAATTAACAACTGACTCTACACTGATTCCTGCCCACTGGGCGACGTCCTCAGTTGTAATCACATTGCCATAGTGACCTGCATGGTTTAAGAAGATTGCAAGTTGGATCGCAATCAGCAACTGTGTATGGTTTGAGTTTGATTGGAATACTGGATTGTCGCTAATATGATCTAGTATACAGTCAAATATTTCAGGATCAACACGAAGTTTCTGGCAGAAGAGGTGTGGCCAGAAAGCTGCAAAATGTTCTAGAAGGTGGAGCTGGGATGTGCGCATTGGGGGTTCTGTGATGTTATTCAGAATACATGTCCGGTCAACTTTATCATGCAGCACTTCAATACTACCCAGCAACCTTTGGTAATGTCAATCCCTCCACTCTGTTGAGTCAACTGATTCCGACTCAGATGACCAACCAGCTTTGGAATCTGATAGAGGGGAAGAGGGCGATTCTGGAGAAGGGGGGATATAAAGATCAAGTTTTTATCTTCGTCCTCAGTCTCAAACTCTTCATCCTCTTCATTTGCCCTATGCAGTAAATTTGCACATCTTTGTGTCATGATATCAAGTTTAATGATATCCAGTTGTGTGAGCAGCCTCTGTTTCTCAGATATGTGCAGCATGGTGGTAGGAAGGGAGGGAGTGATGGTTATCAGTTTATTGACCATCTATAGGTCTTAGTTCTATTTTTTTCCCTCCTTCAACTTGTGATAGATGGACTTAGTGACTGCAACACTGAGTCTTGGCCTGGCTTCGGCACACTCTCGGCACTGTCGGAGTTACAATACATGTTGACATTTTATGCTCACTCCATAGTTTGAAAATAGTCTCAACATAGCTCCAAAATAGCCAAAATGAGTACCACTATTGATCTCCGCTTCATTACTAATTAACAACTCCTCACTCTCACCACTGTCAGACTCCATGCCTTTGTTTCCAACATTCTTGTTCCCACCATTCCCACCATTCCCACCCACTCTTTCAACCAGAGATTTGGTGAGAAGACAAGATATACCTTTTTAGTAGTGTTTCAAGTGGCAGGGTGTTGTGATAACATGCACATTCCTGCAGGCCAGTTTCCTGTAGGTCCACTCTGATGGATCCTCACAAAATGCTCTCAGTTCTAAGTAGTGATACATCATTACAAGATCTAGTGGCCCAATCTTGATAAAGCATAAAGTTGTGCCTTTTGCATGCTCTACAATTTTGGTATTTCAAGTGCTGGATGGCTGGTGACCAGTGATCTTCAGTGAAAACCTGGTAGGATAACGGGATGTGGGATCAGCCACTTCCACATGATGAGGCATTGGATTTATGACTTGGAGTATATAAGTATCCTGCACTCAATATCATTTTTTGCCATCATCTTTGCCAGACATTACAGTCAACTTCCTCATAACCCATACCCCCTCTGGCGGCTCCAGCGGGCCAACCACCATGAGATGCATTCAAGTTGTGGCATCACATCATTATGGTTAAGGGTACAGACAGGCATGCATTACATGGCATCAGAAAGGAGTATCCATATAAGAATGAACTCTATACAGTAATGACAATACCTGATTGGGTTCACCACTACTTATAAATAACTGAAGGTAGTGACCCTTACGTTAAGCTCGCCGAGGCCGTGAACGGCTTGGCGAGCTCTGTCAAAGCACGAATGAAGGGCACCGTATATCCGAAAAGGATAGTATGTACAAGATGCCAGTAAACAAACCGCCCCTGACGACGCTGATGGGCTCGACGCCGTTCAGCAGCGTGCATTTAAGCGCTATACTTGCTATCAGATGCTATCACATATATGGGCTTGGCTCATTGGCTCATTCGGGAGTGTTCATAGGGTGCTTGGTGTTCCGCATCCCGCAGCACTGCATTGGTCTTTCATGCCGGAACACGACAAGCCAAGTGGGATCGCATGTTTTAGCAGGCTGAGCCCACTTCACAGATCAGCTTCTTCGCTTGTTTGAATGTGGATGAATAAGGTTTCCGTGCGGAATCAACCTGTGAGTGATAATTTCCGAGCATAATCGAATCGAATGCAGAGCTTCGCACGGCAGATTTGGAGAGGATAGCCAACTGGCCGGGACAGGCATGATAGATAAAGAGACCGTGCTAGTGCGTTCGACTCCGAGCCGGAGTTCCGGGAACAACTCAAATCATCCGCGCAACGATGGATGGATGTGTCATTAAGGGACAGTTTGCTGTGGCATCGCCGGCATGCAGGGCTATGCGGTTTGGAGGTGAAGATGAGAGTACCCAGGACGCAAGTGGAGAATGTCGTTGCTGTAATCCATGTATGGACTATAGCACGTAATGAGTATGTGACACGTGGTTTTTCGTGAACTGTTGCGTTATGGCCATCCCATCCGGGTCGACGTTTCCGCTTTGTCACCTGCAAGCTGCGCAACAAAAGAAAAACCCACCCAAGCGAATACGGACATGCTCATACCTGTTGCCACCATAACCCCGTCATGGAGGGCTCCTTGGTACCATATTAAGTGGAAGAAGCCATGTCTTCACAAACCCGTTCTTCGCACTTGTACCTCTTATCTCGCAGTCCCCTTCAGTTCATGTCGAATCCATACGAATATGAACAGGTCCACGGATTGGACGCACCGTGGGGGACCTTTGATCAGACTCTTGACGCCGAATTAGCTCCTGTATGTTTCAAGATCTGGCCGTGGAACATGTCGTCCCTAATGAATGCCATGATAGGGTGAAGGATATGGTCTTGGCACGGGTCTCGAGGGTGTAAGAAGGTCGCCTTCGCGATCCGTTGACGCACTTACCGAACAAAGTTTGATAGGTGGACTGGTACACCATACCTCCCACCGACACGGCCATTTTGGAGGTCATGTCGCCCACGTACCAGAGTGAACCCCACCACCGCATGGATATCCCCTCGAGCATGAATGGCATGCTAGTCCCTTCAGTATGTCCTACGATACATTTACTGTGCGATTATATTGACACGTTGACGTTAGACTGCCGCGGCGGTTGGGCGATCGACCGAAACACGTACCCACATGACCATGACACGGATCGCACACTCATGCCTCGCGACAGCACCTTGTCGGTGGGCCGGTCACGGTGATTCTGAGGCCTGCAGTGCACATATTTCGTGCGAGAGTGTTCCAACACACTTCGCAGAGGCACACGGTGTCAGGAACTTGGGTAGAGACACTGTGATCGACTGCCCTTGGCAGGAATGCCCAAAACGAATCAAACGCAACAACTTCGTTCGCCACGTTCGCGAACGTCATTTGGACCATACTAGAAAAAAGGGGACCCAGTCCCAACGTCTTTACCCTAACAATCCTTTGCTGTAGTCACGCCGCCTAAAATGAGGAGGTAGTGTTCGTACCTCCTGAAACATGTTTTTCATGTATTGCCCACTCGCCGTTCGTTTGTTGAGGTGGAAAGTAATTTGAGTTCTTTACGCTGCTTCAGAGTCATCTTCGATCCAATCGGAATCAATTTGCTAAGTTAACAGGTCAAGGGCCCTGAGGAGGCTCTAAGAATGAGTGAAGCCTACCATCTCCTGAGAAACATACCATGTTAACCTGAGCATACGAAGGCGGAGACAGAAAACAAAGCAATGGTAGTGAGGATTTGTCGCAGAAAAGCCCTTGGTCATCTGCTGCAAGGAGTTGGAGCCAGATCACAGACCTGAATATATATATAAATCTTACCTAGGGGACACCGACCCAGAGTGATTGAGTCCTCGCGCTTTGGTTGCAGCGCAGCTGTGAGAGCGATCATCCTAAGCAGCGAACGTCGCAAAGCCCGTAGGATACTTACGCAAGACCATGATATCTTCGAAACGACGCTGATCGACGAAGATAGCGTCTTGGAACGTCCCGGCACGCTCTACCGCTCCGTTGGCACACAGCTGTCACATATAGCCCGGACGCATCTCATAGAGCAGTAGTCATCCCTTGTACCCATACCTCGTAATCCCCTTATAGAGCGTGGTCCTGTTCTGTTGTCCGCTCGTTTGTGTCTCGTCGTAGGCCACGGCGGGTGTTCTACGTCTGCATTATTAGCGTCACAAGGTTTGTTGATTGGCTGGGCCTACTAGCACACTTTAGAAGACCTGTGCTGCAGCAGACAATATCCTTGTTCATCTTGTTCGAGATGCTGCCTTCTTTGATTCACTTGCTCCATCGTCGGGGCCGCTGGCACTGGGAGAGAATGAGCTAGATTAGCATGTCGGGCACCAGGCTGGCAGCAGTAAGTACGATGTCCGTCTAAAATCGCACTAATGACCATGTCCATACCGACGTCGAACTTTGTCGTTGTCATCCACAGACGTAGCGGAGTTAAGTAAGAGTAGTACTAGTAGGAAGGCTGAGGTAGCATATGTATTGTGGGAACTTCCATCTCCGTCAAGGCGAGTGACTCCTTATCCGATTTAGCAGGCAGCCTTGACTAGCCTTGACCACTTCCTTCCACAAGTTCCCACTACGAAAATTCACGATAGTTCCTTGAAGCAAGATCCTACGACGACATGCTACCCTGTTCTCCACCTTATCCTGGTTGTGCAAGCACACTTCTGTCGGGATTAGCAAGCGCGCGCGCAGCCACAGCCACGACACCGACGCACGCAGGGCCTGACAAGGGACATCGCCCGCGTACCTACCATCGTATGGACTTTCTGTTCACCCGTATCGCGTATATTCATTCTTCCAGATTGCTGATCCAGCCCTTGCTGATGACCCTTTACCCCTTGTCGGACACAGTAGTAACTTTTCGTATATAGTTTGTACCGTTCGTGTTAGAACACCTCAGTCCGTTGTACCGCACGCGACTGAGGTGAGCTTTTCATACCCGTAGACGTTACCTACTCGAGCTGACCGTATGTAGAACGCTGTCCCTCGATAAGTAAATACCAAATATAGTCCGTTGTACCGCACGCGACTGAGAACGCTGTCCCTCGATAGCCGCGTGCCATCTATAGTGCATATTTCTACACATGTACCCCCAAGTCGGCACTCCACTAAATACATACCACTTTCACTATTTTACTTTACACGTGTGTATTTTTACGCTATACCTATGCCCTCCAAGTTGAACAAGTGAAAACAATGCAGCCGTTCTCGAGATCATGAAGTAGGCCTCTGTCACTCGCCGAGCTTACGCCGAAGCGGAGTCTCAAATGTGACCACTGACGCGAGACGCGTTCCTCCGGCATAAGTCGCGTGTCGCACGCGCGGTCGTTGGCGATGGTGGGCCATCAGAGACATAATTATCCTGCAGATACATCTTATGATCTGGCACAGATCCCCTTTAATTAGAATCCAATGTACCCATCTACCTGTCATTATACTTAGCCTAATCATGTTACATTTGAGCGGAGGCTGAACCCAGCCGTGTGACAATCTGTGACAATCCGTGGAAATTTGGACTGCCGACTTGAGGGTACGTGCCGACTTAGGGGTAGCTGATAGTATTGGGTGAAGGCGGGTGGGTACAAGGAAGCTTTTTATCAGTGAAATCAACGAGCGATCTGTAACTGAGTACTATGCGTGACTCGGATTGCGGCCACAGCATTTTTTCGTTCAAAGCGAGTCGGAACTAGCAGGCCCCGCGCCCTCCTGCTGTCCGCTGGCAAGTGGATTCTGCGAAGCGACACATACTACTGAGAATGGATTGACCAGATCCTTCCGAGTCGAATTGACAGTGATCAGGAAGAGAACGACAGAAATTCGGTTCTGACGTGTACCTGGTAAGGTCTGGGACTGGTCCTACGGCGTAACATTTTGCATAGATATTCCCGCGTGATTTTCTATCGTCCGTGTGCGATTTTCGGTCAACTGCGCATGATTTCGATGGACCCCGTGTGATTTTCTATTGTCGGTGCGTGATCCTAAGTACACTCTACGGATGAGCATGGGTAACGCTTGTGCCTGTACGTGTCACACTTTTGTGACTCGTGACAATCCCGCACCGTGTTCGGTCAGGCGTTTCGCCCGTTCACCGTGTCCCTTCAAGCATCACCACTCATCTCGCCGGCCCACCATGTCCCACACTCCCACCGTATCTGATCGAGCACCAGCGCTCGTCTCATTCACCCACTCTGTCCCTTCGAGCGCCACCGGTTGTCTTGCCTACCCGCCGGATCCAATCAAGCAGTCGCGCTCGTCTCGCCTGCCCACCGTGTCCCTCGCCCCTCGCCATATCTGATCGAGCACCAGCGCTCGTATCGCCTGCCTGACCATGTGCAATCGAGTGCTCGCACTCGCCTTGCCCACCTACTGTGTCCCTTCGAGCGACACCGCTCGTTTCGCCCACCCGGTCATGTTCAATCAAGCACTCACGTTCCATGCCCGCCCACTGTGTCTCTCGCCCCCTCACCGTATTCGATCGCGCACTGGCGCTCGCCTTGCCTGCCTGCT
>JBBPKJ010001130.1:0-12838 GCA_038089195.1 Brasilioporus rufonigricans | reverse complement strand
ACATCAAAGCCGTTGGCCAGTCGCGCGGTTTCGACTGGTCTCGACTCGAGTTCAATATTCCCAACGAGAGCGCGCGCGGGGACGATCATCCGCTCCAGGGTTGGGAGTTTCGGGTGTTCAAGGCCCAGCTCGGGGTACAACGCAGCGGGGCGGTGATCGAGGAGTCGTACCAGTGCGCGTGCGCCTTCTTTCGGGGTACGAAGGAGTCCAAGTTCATATGGCACGACAACGCAAAGGACTTGGAGGCGTGGGTGCAGTTCATCAACATCGATCAGATGATCAAGGTCATTCCAAAGTTGACGGCCTAGAGCTGTGCGCGATGGGCTTTTGCGTTCTCGTTTTCTCTTTGTTTCTAGTTCTGGTTCTTATGGTTGTGTACACCCCTTTTTCGTTCTCGTCGTCGAGGTATGTACCATCACCCAAAGTGCCTTTACTCGTTATCTGCGTTGTCCTTTTGAACTGGAACTTTTCCTTCTTCCCATGCAATATAACCCAACGCTTCATCTAATACTCGAAGCACGTCGGAGAAAGAAGCATTGATATCATGTCACTTGTCTTTCATGTAATACACTACGTGGTGTTAGGTCGTCCCGAGTGATGCCGAAACGATAAAGATGCCAGACCAGACACAATGGCTTGATCCCAAGATCCATCTCCGATTCCTGGCTCGCACCATGAGGCGTTCACTCGGCCTTGGAGGCGACTGGTGTGGACGGATCCGACTCGGTCGGTGGCACGGGTGGACCCGTATAGTGGAAGCGACCGTCTGATGGTTGGGACAAGCAGAGTACAGAACGCGTCATCAGCACGTCAAAGCACGACTAGAACCCACGTACTGATCATATACCACACCGCGCTGATGACCGCGAACCCGACGAACACCACCGAAGCGTAATCTAGCGCAGCACGTCAGCCCGATGCCGTTCCTCTTTCAAAAAGACAAGACGGGACGGGACGACTCAACTCATGGTCACCCGCGTCACCGGGACGATCGCCGGCATCGAAAACAACACGATCGCGAACATGACCCACAGCACTGCGATCGCGTTCACGACCACCCCTGCCATACCTAGTCCAAACGGCGCATCCGCCACCTCCTTGCGTCCCCCCGCCAGCGATATCGCGATCGGCAGCGCATACGACGCGCCGAGACACATGACGGCGACCCCGACGAACGCGTTGAAGGCCGTGGAGGAACCGAGATAAATGAGTCCGAGGAGGACTTGGATCGTCGTCGAGAGCAGGAGGGCGTTCACGGGGACGTCAGTCAGGTGGGGGCTGATCTTGGAAAAGTGGGTATGGAACGGAATTGCTCTGTCGCGTGCAAAGGCCCATGTGGCGCGCGATGCTGCGCAGGAGATCGAGATGGCGCAAAACATGCCGATGCCAAAGACTATATATATGCCAGGTTTAGGTCGGGATTCGACTGGAAGAACGAGGCTTACTGATGAACCACTGAAGGAGAAGGTGGCGATGATATTAGGGTTACGCCGTTACTGGATACGATGCTCACCAATCCAAAGCCACCAGCATTGGAACCCATCATAAGCGTAAACATGACGCCAATCGGTTGACCAGAGCTAACTATGCATCCGGATATGCACTTAGAGGCAATCAAAAACATAAATCGATCACATAAACACATACCTTGCAATAACGTAGTAACATCGGGTAACGTGAAGAGGATCGGAAGGAGGAAAACCACGCCCCAGATGGTTCCAATTGGCACAGACCACGAAATCGCCCTCGGAAGAAGCTTCGAAGGGTTGTGTACCTCTTCAGCCATGCTCGTAACTATCACAAGTACTCGAATGAACGATTCAAAGTAGGACTTGAGCTACACTTACTCATACCAATCGCAGCATACGTGTATGCTAGAGGACCGAAGAGTGAGTGGAGCACATTAAAAGAGAATGTGGCATACCAGGCTAAGCACCCACATTCATCGGACGCATGAACTCCCTTCTATATTCGAAACAGAGAATCGCTCACCGGGAGTAGACCGATGAAAAAGGACCAGCCAGAAGTCCAGCCAGAAGCGGGCTCGAACCCGCCCAACGCAAACGACGCCGAGCGACGACCTGCGGCCGCCTTTGCGGAGAGACATATCAGATTTACTGTCATGATTGCGTGAGTTATCGCATCATGGGCCAGCCGACGCATGTTTACCTATGATGCCAAGGGCAGTCCAACATGCACAAGCAATCTGGTCAAAAGTCGTTGGCGAACACGTCAAAAACCGACCAGGCATCACGTACATCAATGGTTGGCAGATAGTTGTTGAAGAACAAGCAAAATCCGCACGAAACAGCGGTGACGCCCAAGAAAATCACGTCTGGACAGGAATGAGTGAAGAACTAGACACTCGTTCGGAAACCCACATGTTTGCCAGGGAGTTGCTACCCATTCAGGATGGTAAATACCTGCACCTGCCACGATCAATTGAGCCGTTCCTAACAAGACATTCGATGAGGCCATCGTTTTCGATAGAAGGACTGGAATACCAAACGTAACGCTCAGGGTGACAGTCCAATTTCCGACCAGGTTGAGCCATCCATTGATCCAGGAAAAGATGAGCTTGTAGCGTGGCGGAGCCAAACGATAACACCAATAGTAAGCGCCTGCAGAAGTTGGGTACTTGGAACAAATCTCGGCCAAAGAAAGCGCAAGCATCTGCGTGAATGCGGAAACGAGGACCCATCTGAACGAACGTCAATGCGGTATCCAGGAAATATCCATGAGCTACTTACCCCCAGAGCATGACCGCTGGACCTCCACCCGCAAGGGAGGTAGCTATTGGGGCAGCCAGTCCATAGGCTTGTCTCATGTCAACACAACAAGTACGCCTCTACACACCACCACCACACTCACGGACGGCCATGATAGCTAGGGCCACCGATATGTCAGTTCCCGTTGCAAGATCGACTGCAACGTCAAACGAACCTAGTGTCACTACATGCGAGTGACAACAATGAACACGAGAGTAAGACACCAGTTGACGGATACAACTTACTGAAAAGGACATGGAACAAGCCACGCGTCTGCGAATGAAAGTATTGTCAGCTTGTATGTCTGCTGGACCAAGCGCGAGAGAGGACTCGGCGCTACACACCCTCGTCATTTCTTGGGTGTATCCGAGCTTTTCTAGTCCCTGACGAGCAGCCAGGTCCAAGTCGGATATGTCTTCCGTTCCCATGGTGGTCTACGAACGCTGACAAGCTGCAAAAAACGACCCGAACGTCGATGCGGGGAAGAAGGAGCTTATTTCATCTCCCGGAGTTAGCATGGGAAAGCACAAGACTTCCACGGTGATTCATAAACTAAGCCCACCGCCGTCGTACAATGAACCGTGTTGGGGGTCCTTTCTCACACTGCGTCCCCACCCATCGGCAAGAATTCATGACTTGCTTTAACATAGGTGTTCTGGAGGAGAGGATCGCAGGCGTGTACTAGACTACCTCATAATGCATACACACATACCCCGTTGGATTGATGGTTGGGCCTTAGAGCGGCCAGAAGGGGGTATCGGTTATGAGGGAGTCGACCGTACTACCAAAACCTAGTGATGTTAGCCGAGAGTGTACGAAATCCTAATATGCATTATGAGGTGGTCTACTATATCATTATGCACGATTGGGATCCAACCAGATCGACTGGCAGTGCCGGGTGCCACATCGATATCGGGGTGCAATCACCGCTACTGTGCACGATCCGACACCGAACTACGTTCGTCACGGTCAAAGTTCAACATGGTCACTTGGTTTCCACATCGTGTCGGTAAAGGACGACTTTAATTTCAATTTTTTGTCTCGTTCCGTCAGATGGCGCCACACTGGCCATGTATGACGGAATTGACTAAGACCAGATATAGTAGCGGGATGTTTGGGCCCCTGAGAGTTCGATTCCCTCCGTTCTATTTTCCCTCGCTGACTCTAGTAATGGGATCAGTGCGGTCGCAGTCGAGCGTGAAGTGCGTTCGATGTGCCCAGGAGGGCGACCGGACCTCATACATGCGTTGTTCTCGGTGCAAAGCCTCCATATATTGCGTACGTGTTCCACGCGTACCTTGATTTTTACTCACTCGCTTTTCTCCTCGATTCTTCAGTCAAATGAATGCCAAGCATCCGACTGGCCATATCACAAGACCAACTGCACTCCCGCACCACCTCGACAACTTTCTCGTATACCACCCTTTAACGTGTTTGGGGTCACCATCGCCTGCGACGCTGACCGAGCCCGCGGTGCACGCGCGTTCGAAGTCAAAGTGATCGACCCATCGCATGCAATACATACACAGGGCATTTCGTGTCCGTTATTCAGACAAGTCGGCTTTCCTCTCCTGCTCTTTCGACATATTCCCGACGACCCTGCCACAATGGCACGTGACCCCGGACTAGACAACCAACTCGCTTTACATCTACTGACGGAACCGAGTACGGGTCATCCAGAAACCAAGTGAGGTCATTCCGAGTCCCGTCTGTCGTCTGTTTGACGTTGCATTTAGATGGCAGAAAGCGGGTTACATGGGCACGGTAAGTCGTCCCAGATTCTGGTATCACCCCTGAAGGTCGAATATCGGCTAGGTGACCGTGATGCGTGAAGACTGGAAACCGCTCTCGTTTGAAGTGATCGAAACTGCGTTGATGTATGTCGACCATCTCCTTAACATATTTCGTGACGGAGTTTCTCCGACACGCGTGATGAACCCTGCCGGCTTTCAACATTTTTGCCAGAGATACAAGGAACAGAGGATCTTGAGTGGCAATATGACATTCCAGGCGATGACTATTCCCCTGTGATTCATGATAGGCAGATCTTTTTTGGGTATCTGGGCACACCGTTCTGATGAGATATGTTCCATAGTGTATGTCATAGTAACCACGTCGTATCTCAAATGCATGCCTTTGTACACGCCGCTCATCGTACAGGGATCACACGGTCGTGTGATCCCGACGGTTTTACTTGTCTTTGCCCATCATGTGCTGCAATGTTATCCCCAGGAACAGTTTCAAGCGGGGATCTCATATAACTCCCGCCAAAATGTGAAGGATACGATCGCTCATGAAACATTGGCAACCACCGAACGACACGTGGGTGACAAAGTTCCAACTTCCTGCACCATCATGTGCCACGAAGGTTATTCCTGCCGTTTCAAGTGGGACCCGGCGGTGTGCTGACTCGGACACTGGATGAATATTATATATCATATGTAGTAAGTACAGTATACAATTGCTTATGAACCCACACTTATGGGAAAAGATTGTCAGTCGGTTCGACAATCATGACCATTCTCGCTGGAGCTAACCACAGCACCGGTACCGGCAATGCCCTGCGCTATGTCTCGCCGTCATACATCATGAATTACGATACGGGTGGTGCAACAGGCTGCAGTGGTACATATTGACGATATTCGCGGGCTTGGAATGCCTTCGGTATCCTTACCTACGATCCGTATTTCCTCACGTCAATGGACGGCTGGCGCTGGGGCGGAGGGACGTAATCCTGGTCAGGGTTTTGTGTGTAGCACTCACCCTAGCACAGGTATGCTCCGGCCCGGGGCGTCACGCGACGTGCAAGAATCGCCCGACGCCAGCACTGTAGACCATACGTCTCTTTATGGCGCTTCAATTGTGATTCACTCGCTGCGATACTCACGGGATCCTCGAGAGACCAATGTCGCCGTGAACCGGTCTCCCGCAGCCTTCTCTCGAACTTTAACTTGAAACTCAGTGTTAGTCCTTGATTAATCGACGGGCTTTTCACATGGTCTGCTTGGTGTGTTGTAAAGCACACATTCCATGGGAGGTACGAGTTGATTGTGGGTTGATACACTGGCGGTACTTGATGTAGTGATGCGATAATATCTTCACAGGTCCAGTCGTAATTACGCCAGCTGGTTGCTGTGTCCGCCGGCTTGCTTTGTCTGGGCCGGCGGTATTGGCGTCTCAAAGGGGATACCAGATCGTTTTTGTTTCACAGGGTGGCCCTGTCACGAGACCACAGGCGAAATAATAGCCATCTTGAGACACGGCGCTCACTTGGGAAGCACTCATATAGCAACTATCAAGGCACGTGTTCGGGTATATGCTAGGGGAGATCCAGGGTGCTGCGATGCACCCGGGTTGAAGCTTGAATCCACACTGGGTGCGTCTTCAAGGCCATTTCATGGATAATGAGACCACGAGAGCAAACCTGAATGTTGTCGCCCTGAAACGAGTGAGCCCTCCGGAACCATCGTCGTTATCACAGCGTCTCGACTTGGCAAGTTGACTCGAGACTGATCGGTGCTATTGACAGAAACAACCGCCTCCGTCACAAGTGAGTTGCCGAGGCTCCATGACTAAGTAATCTACCATTTAGGACCACGTCCCTGGTTTTGGTATTCTAGGATATCGTATATCATGTCCACGTCCTTGAAGACATCACGTGTACGAAGCAGCCTACCATAAATCCCCCTAGCACACGCAGACACTCTGCGCCCCATCCTCTTTATTATACTTCCTTGGCCGCACTGAGCCATGTCCCTCTCCAAGATACCCATACTCCTTCCGTCTGTCTGGCTCTTCAATATATCATTCATATCCCCTAGCACCCCTCCAGACAAATCTGAGCGGGTGCATGGTGCCTTTTACGAACGGATATGCCCAACCACATTCCCCATTTTACACAGGGTGTGTAGATCCCCGTGCGATGTGATTACAAGGACTGAACACCTCGACACTCGCAGCTCTCCGCATCCATTCCTTGCCTCGCCGAGTCGGTCGTGATACTTGCCATTAATTACCCTTCCGCACTTTCCTCAGAGATACTCTCCAGGTTAGTGCTCACAGGCCAACTACCCACCTCGCACGTCGACCCGTACTTCTTTGTCGGGTTCATCCTCGCTGCCATCGGTAGTCTGGGACGTCTCTGGTGTTTCCGCGCCCTCGGACGTCACTTTACCCACCAACTGGCCATTCGAAAGGATCACAAGCTTATTACCACCGGTCCGTACGCGATCGTTCGACACCCGGGGTATATGTTCGCACAGCTGAGTGCGCTTGGGATATCGCTGATGATCGCCAGCCCTGGCTCATTCACGCGCCGCTGTGGCTGGCTTGATACGACGTGTGGGAGGGTCGTCATCGGAGTGTGGGCGATGCAGAGCGTATTGGGGTGGGTACTCTGTTATGCGCGTTGTCGAAGTGAAGACACGCTCTTGCGAGAACACTTCCGAGAGGAGTGGGACAGGTATTCAGAGAGGGTGAGATATCGAATGATTCCTGGTGTGTACTAGGTGGCGTGGAAGTGGAAGCCGGTACTATGGAAATAGTGAGTACGATCAACGTCGGATTGTATACCTCGTCTTCCTCCCAAGATAAACGAAACGAAACACATTTGGCCCAATCTAAGTTATTGGGACACGTGTGACGTGTCACACGTTCGTGCCGACACCATGCCACAATTCTCACTTTGTGACTTCGACAAGGGCAAATCTTAATTGACACGCGACACGTCCGGGGAGCCGAAAAACTCTCGGGCGCCTTCATGAATGCAACCGTACCTTGCCTATCAGTGGGCATATCGCGGAATAGCCAACTCCTAGGTTTCAGCGCCTTAGGCTGTGCCATCTTCGAGCGCCCTTCTCCGTTAATCGTTTCGATCGGACGACATTTCCATGATCCACTCAATGCGGTATTTCCCACGTTGATCGCACTGTTTGCTTGATGCTGTATCATCGTCCCGCGCCCGGGCAAGTTGCTGTGCGATAACGATTCCCATCCAAAAGTGCGCGAATGCTCAAGTGTCTGGGTTTCAGCGTGAGTACCATTTGTTGGCTGTTGCACTGGATTCTAGTGGGGTCATTCTTTAAGCAGGCAAGTCTGTCTCTAGTCTCAGGATCGTGATCGACCTAGCGCTCAACCCTGTCCTCGGTACCGTAGAGCTCCCCAGAATGGACATCACATCACGAGCACACAACTACTGACGATCACGAAAGCACCATCCTCAACGGTGCCCAATATTGTGATGTATCCAGGCATATGATCCCCGATATTGGTCGTGTCCTCCAAAAAAAAAGAGTTTGTTCCAGGTCAACCTTACCGCTGCTGCTGCAGAACTGAAGAGTTTAATTTTATATTTCTGGCTGTCCTCTTAGCATTGAACTTGTGTCTGTCAATCCTCCGCTCGTGCCGGAGCATTGCTACGTTCGTGAACCACGGATGAGCTCGTGAGCATTAGGAACGGAAGGACTCCGGATGTACATACACACGGACGTGCTCGTGCCATTCGGTGCTAAAAATACGCATATATGCCAGGAACATCTCACGGATGTGCCCAGGAACGAAGCGCGAGATAAAGACGTGGCGGTGGGTGGGTGGATGCAAACCTGGTCTTTCTGTGAGAATAGCGCAGATCGGGAGCACGACGGCTAACGAGGGACAAAGCTATGCACTGGTAAGCTGAGTAGGCAAAGTGTACGAAGAGATAACTCACCTCAGTCGTCATGCGGTACAACGGACTGAGGTGTTCTGTAACATAAGGAATATCTCATAAACGAGATGGAATCCATTAGGTACGAAAGGAGATATAAGGACCTCGAAGAGATCCGGTTTGGCGAAACACAGGATAAACTACAAGGTACAGTATACGGGAGGACCTTCACTGAAGTTGATTTTGCATGAGAGTACTGGAATGCTTCATCTTAGTGAGTCTATGCTACATACATCATACTTGAGTCTTGGTATGTTAGTAGATGATGACTACAGTTCACTCCATCATAACACACTCTCCCATAAAATGACTGGACAACATGATGGTAACAAATGAAGACAACATACACAATGAAATAGAGTATCCCATCTCCCATGAGTCTTTGCATGTACTGGTTGATCTGCCACTGCTTAGTTGCCTTGTACATGACAACTAACTCCCTCAAGGTTTGAGTGACAGCAAAAAGCAGGAGGATAGCACTAAGGACAAATTGCAGGATTGCATCAATCAAGTGGGATGATGATATAAATGCATGATATTCCAGTTGAGTGGATATTATGGCACAAGCAGCAGAATTGATGACTGAAAGAACTATAACTAGAGGTCCAAGGGAGAGTGGCAAAGGCATGAAATAACAGAAATGAATGTAGTTTTCAAAACATACCTGAGACATATACATTCAGACAAGAAGAGACACCTGTGAAGCAGAGGGAAACAACAACCTGTGCCATATAAATGGACAACAAGAAATAAAGGATTCTCTTGGATTGACCCCACATTGCATAGACTATTGAAACCTATTGGTTATATCTATCTGTACTGTCTTCAGTAAGTCACTAAAGACGAAGTAAACTATCTACTGTCCGATGTAGGTATGCTTATGTAAGCTACCAAAATAGCGTACTAGCTAAATATCCAACATAGACTTGCAGGATCATCACCACTGTAATTGAAGGTATAACAATAGAATGACATTGCAACTCACAATCAGCAGCAGCAAAGAATATTGGGATCTCCCAGGCAGATATCTGATTGATTGCAGTACCTTTAGAATATCAATGTCTCAGATCATTCTTATTAAGGAGAGTGAGATGACCTGCTTACACCTATAAACTATTATAATCAGAGTTGACAATCAGAATTCAGAAACACACATCTTCCAAAAGAAGGTTGTTAATTATAGAGCAGGTTCAAAGCATAAAGGCTTACTTCCACAGGACCAGGCACAAAGGAAGTACCAACTTGAGAATAGGTCTAATCAGCCCAGTCACCATCCAATTTAACTTGTCAAAAACATACAGAGACTTTCAAAGCTTGTGCACAATCTCATTATCAGCTAATTGGGATGCATTGCAGCAATGATAGACTTACATAACTGAAGAGAGACCAACATAGCGAACCTACAGATCCATCAGTTCAGAGTATGTATATGCAATCAAGTGAGTCCTGAGCAATCATACACACCAGAACAAACATTGTGGAGACCCAGGTCCAGTGTCTGCACTGTAAGACTATAAGAAGCCCAGTAATTGCTTGATGTGTTGAATCCTTACCCAAACATAATCTACCTTGAGAACATTGTCAGTTAGTAGATGGGATGCAGAGAGTGGATGAGATACCTCCTGTGAAAAGGTGAGGACTGGACAGTAGGGTTGCAATGGCCATATAAGTTTGAAACAGATAGTGTACACAAGTTTATCACTCACAATAATCATATATGACAGCAGTAATTCCTATGACTGTCAGAGGTTAGTATACAAGATTAATGTAGGAAAGGGCCTGAGTGATCATACCGGCTGTATAATCGTACCACTGCAATATCTCCAAAAAAGACACCACATCAGGATCCGACATGGATAAACAGCAATGGTAGATTGATCAACAGGAAATGAAAACCACAAGTCGAGGAGGGGAAGGTCAGTTCAGAGGGAATCTGTGAGGCGAAGAAGAGTAGGGTTGCACCGGGCTGTTTTCAACCATTGGTTTCGTGTGATTTTTGCGACTCATTTTCAGCAAGCAATGAATTAATGCATGATCCCCGTCAGCGAGACACCACCCAGATGGCACCACAGTAATGTTTTGGCTTTCCTCTCCATCCATCGATATGCATATGGAACAACCCACCGTTTACTAGTTTGACCCGGAGACTGGCGGATTAACTCATCATATAACTGCTGCTTCGAGAGATCCAGCCTACCTGAGGAAAGCTGAGGTGCCACCCGGGTAACCAGAAAGAAAGGGGGAAATGATGAATATCACCTGCACTCTGACATCACTCACACAGATTCCCCCGAAAGATGCCATTTGACCATTACATGTTAGATCATCAGCGGCAAAAGTGCGGAAGTGAGGAGTAGAATCACTTGGATCACTGGTTCTTGGCCATGATCTGAAATGCTGGACATTGAGCGGGCAATAGTTCCTGAGAACTTGATCAGATGAGTTCAAAGCCACCAACAAATGGAAGATACAATGTGTTGTGATCATGTCCATGTCCTCTCTATGGATACTCTGCCAGAGAATACCTGGGGAACGGTCATTGATGTGATGTGGTGCGACGCATGTATAGAGTGATCAGGAAAGCGATGATGTTGAAGTTGATTGAAATTGATGCACTGTATTCGGGTGCTGCGCTCACCTAGTATGTCTGTCGTTACGATCCGGAAAGCCACACAGGTGTCAGACCCGGATACTATGAGTGAAGGAGAGTCCAAAAACATCTCGCTGCCTCAGCCTACTCGGTCTCTCAGAGTCGAGGTTGAGAACTGGACGGTAAACTTGACGGCTGCCTTGAAATCGACGGAGACGTGTTCAATTGAATGCAAGTTTGACGGGTGGGCGTTTTCCCCTCATAAATTTCCCGCACATAAGCGACCGAGTCGCTCACGTTCATGTACAAAGCTTGCCCTTGCAACATGATTGCGGGCTCGCTACACGAGGACACGCCCGGGTGTTGTGTTACTTCGACCACACCTAAATAAGTCACGTGCAAACCGCACACGGCCGAACGGTGCAGGAGGTCCCTACCCTCGTTTCTATAAGCAATCTAAGCTATAGATTACAAAGTACAATTCAGTAAGACAGTATTTAAGAACATGGGTAGTATAGGGGACCGATAGTCGTCTCCTGCCATCGCCCACCACCATTTCGTGTGACCTCTGCCTGACTCGCCGCCTATTCCAAGATCACCTCAGTTCACACTCCGCTCAGATCCTAACACGGGGGATTCAAGCAGTCGCCAGATCTACACCCAGCCAGAACACGTCACTGCTCGGATCCCCACACGCGTCTACCTCTTGTGGGGCATATTTGATTCGACTTTTTGGCTGGCGAAGACTCCACTCGGGAAGCAATCCCAGAGACTTAGGGGCCACAGGCCTCACTATTGCCACCGATTGAATGGTTTGACAAACGGGAGCCAGGGTTTGTACTGGCTTGCCTAACTGAAACACACTGGGCAGACCTGGGCAGCGTGCCGCGTTCGAGAACCCGCGGACTACTTACACCGCCGCACTCGATTAGGAACACGTGATCTACGATGGAAGGGACGCCGGGAGCCGCGATTCGGTGACAGTAGCAAGTGATCGTTCATGTCCGCGATGCGTGCCAGCGGCGGCTCGATGTCAATCTCGGTAGTCGAACCAGAGGTGTTTGTCCACGTCGCCCGTCGTGGAATGCAAACACGGATGACGCATTTGATAGAAAATGGGCACTGGATCGAACAGGGGCGCGCGACTAGCAACGGCTCAGTCGTGCGCGTGATGCAACGGACTGGATTTGGTTTACCTACGAGAACACTATGTACAGGTCAGTACGAGTAGGTAATGCTTTGGATATCAATGGCTCACCTCAGTCGCATGCGGTACAACGGACTGAGGTGTTCCGGGTCGAAACAGTACTACTTATATACGAAAGGGAATCTATACTGCTAAAAGGGAATATCAGGAGCTTGCAAGCTCCGGGTACGCGAGACACAGGTATACGAGTAAAGGTAAGTACGCGGTAGATAGAATGAAGAGTCCATACGGTCTGCAATACGCGGGGAATGTAGCGCGTCGGCTCATGCACGCACCGGTGATTGCTCGGGCCGGTCGTGGCTGTGGCTGCGTGCGCGCTTGCCAATTCAACAGCATTCCCAGAGGCTGTGTGGGGTGGTTGCCGTTGAGCCTGACTACGGTGCTAGCACATACGATGTCTGAGCTGGTGGGTACCGTCTGTATATCAGCTCTACAAGTAGTCTCTCATTCTCTTGCTCTGCACAGATTCCCGCGCCGGATGGTTGCCAGTAACATCGTTCTGTCGAGCATCACGCACGACCTTGGGTGCGCTTCATGAACTCTTGATTTCTGTTTCGGTTGACATAGCA
>JBBPKJ010001129.1:0-12847 GCA_038089195.1 Brasilioporus rufonigricans | reverse complement strand
TGCTCTTCATCTGAAGAAGGTTTAAACTTATCATCAGGGATATCACCATCAGATGGGTCATCTCCAGGATCACTTGGATCATCCAGAGAGTCTGAGTGAAACGTGTGATCTATGGGAGTATGGAGTGATGGTGAGCTTGGAAGAGGAACCTCGGTGCCATCGGGAACTTCCTCGATGCAGGCTCCTGGGGTTGAGGATTGTGGTGGAGCAGGGGCCTGAGAGGCTGAGCCTGGAGTATGTCTAGTGGAGAAACTCCAAAATTGGTTGACGATGTCCGGGCCTCTGCAGCTACTGCTAAAAGTATGGAGGGTATTGTGCACATCAGTGAATGCACAAGAACGAGAGCAAGTGACTCTAGTTGCTATGATGACTCTACACAAGTGGAGTCTGAATATACTGTTAAACTCAGTCAACATGCCCTGAGTGTAACTCCAGAATGCTGGAGTTGTTATATTTGGTTGGTCCGGGACTTGGCTTCACCTTATGTGGTGCACCTTGCATAGGTCCAGTGTTCCAATTTCAGAGGTCAGAGGGTCAGAGGTCAGATGAGAGTTACTATGAACTCAAGTCAGAGGGATGAGGAGGTGAAACAGGAGTGACAGAGTGTCAAGATAAAACAAAAATGGAGAGATGTCAGGATGATGTAGGAATGGAGATGTCAGGAGGACAGAGGAACTAAGGTATCAAGGTGAAACATATCAAAGAGATAAGTAACGGAAGTCCGGAGTTGGTCCAGAGTAAGGAAGACAAGACTCAGCAAGTAAAGATAGTCTGGAGGTGAATAAGATAATTTGGAGTTGAGTCCAGAGGACTGGAGTTTGACTTGGTGAATCTGGTATGTGACAGTTTCTTGATGAATGGAGCAAACTTCTTTTGGTTTCTGGTGTAGGACTATTTGAAATCATCCAAATCCTCTCCAACCTTACATTCCAACTCAAACTCCCCCCATCTTGGAAATGTCATGATGTCTTTCATGCCTCTAAACTCACCTCCTACTGAACCACCCCTAAACATGGTCCCAACTTTTTTTTCCCCCAAGACATAATCAATGACAAAGAACAATACAAGGTTGAGGCCATCATCACCCATTGTGGGATAGGAAGACAACAGAAATTCCTCATCAAATGGAAAGGCTATGCCCCATCAGAGAATACATGGGAACTGGAATCAAACCTTACCAATGTCCAGGAACTATTAAATGAGTACAAATTGTCCCTGAACCTCCAATGAGCTGTTTCCCAACCCCCTTTTGGATCACCTTCACCTTTATCTACACAGTCCTCCTCTTTGTTGCATCAGCCCTCCTCACCACCCACCATCACCCCTTCACCACCATCACCTCATCACCTGAATGTCCCTTCCACCATCTCTAACCCAATCTGTCCAACCCACCTTACTCCCTGGATCAGCACAATGTATTCTATATGCCAAGATCCTTGACAACACTGCAGCTATGCTTAACCTGGAATGCCTTCCTTCATTCTCTGACCAAGTTACTATTCATTCTGTGATATGTCTTTATCACCATACTCATTGAGCCTTCAATACTTACCTTACTCTAAAACCTGCCAACATAGATAACACTTTGATCTTGCCATGATAACTTCTCTCTCTTCTGGACCCACCATTGCCTTGGACCACTTACACAAGCTGGGATCAGACCAGTTTGTCTCTGCTATGCCTCCTACTGACCTCTTTGATATCTTCTTATCCATTTTCTATACCTTGATTAGAGAAGAACAGAACAACTATTTAGAGTGTCATCTTACCCTCTCCCATCCCCTACCTGTTGTACCTCACTCCCCCTCTCCTATTCCTCACCCACCCCTCTCTGAGCGCCTCTCCTCCCCTTCCCCTCAGCTGGAAGAAGAGATCCCTACCCAACTCCTCTCCCTAGACATGCCATCCCCCAATCATCCCACTTATCTCAACCTCCATTGGACAACTGTCCATGGATAAGTACTTTCCTCTCCTTTTTTGACTTTACCCACTGTCGACCACCATTTTCCCACTGCAGACTGCTTCTCTCACAAATGTCACCACTGCCACCAACTTGGACACTGGAAGAGAGACTGTCCATCCTATTCCTGCCCCCATTGTCATATCCCAGTGCCCAGACATCTCTCAATTTCCTGCATCTGCTCCCAATGCCCCTTTTGCAACCAATGGGACCATGGGGCTCAATTCTGTCCCCACCATTGCTGTAGTAACTATGACTGGCTTGGGCATGTCAGTGATGATTGTATTATCAGGGACTCTGATCTCATTGAGGAGATTTCTGACTGACACCCAAATGGAATGGACCAATCTTGAGGAGCTTGCACCAGGGGTTCAAGCTTACACAGGGGGTTATGTTACAGTCATCCATCTTCATCTCAGTCTTTTCCTGATAACATTCCATCATGAACATTCTTTCCCTTTCTCTTATGTTGCCTTCTTCTTGTTTCTAGCCATCCTCTATCCAGAAGACATTCTTGTTGTTCCTCTCTTCTCTGACTGACTAAGTACATTGGACTATTCTCTCCTACAACATTCTCTCATACATTGCATGTTCTGATCTCTTCACCTATGATTAAGCATTTATCTTGCAGGTTTGATTCCTATGTTGTGGCTTAGCTCATCCTCTTATTCTTCTTGGTCCATGCAATGATGACATGTCTATTTGTTACTATTGTTCCTTATTTACATCCAAACTCCTCTGAACCATATAAGAACTAGCCAGACATCCCCATGTAACTCTAGCTAGTTCTATGCAATCTTAGTGCACTACTTTGCTCCTTGTGTGATCTCTCTCTCTGTTGTTGCTCTCCAGACATTGTGTCTCTTCGTGAGTACCTCCTGGAGTCCAAGCAGTATTGTCTCAAGCATTGAAGTGTTCTGCAACATTACAATAACAAGCTTCATAATGTTTGGTAAAGAGAAAAGGGTGTTTTTACTTGACTACTGCTTTCATGCCAGACTTTTTGAAGTGCTAACAGACAGTATTTTGGCAAAGAGGTTTATTGATGACATTGGAAAGAGTTTTGGTCACCTCGACAGTAGTATTGGCTTTACCAGAGGAGATAAGATAGATAGTATGTTGAATATTAGTAGGAGAAAGCTTGGCTAGATGATCTTCAAGAGACTTTTGAAGGTTAGAACATTCCTTGACATGAAGTCTGGATATGGTGGAGTGGTGAATACCAGTACTGGACTCAATGGAATATGAAGAGTGACCAGCATCAAGCATAGAGAGGATGGTATTCTTTTGGATGGTAGAAAAGAATTGCATAGTGATAATGGTTGAAAATCAAGAGGTGTGGGAATATTTTCAAACTCAGACACACTTGTTGTATATGTACCTTTATTTGTATGACCAAATATAATCCAATATCATGTGATTTTCTCAAGATTTTATGTCTCAAATCAAAAGTGAAAAAACTATTGCAATGGTGTTATCATATTGAAATGGCCATATCTCAGCCAGCCCTGAACCAAATCACATAATCAATGGATCTGCTTATAGCCATTGGCAAGTACTAACTTTAGTTCCACCAAACATAAGCGAAATTCCCACATATGCCAGTAGAATACTATATACTTTGCATTTGAGATGAACATTGCAATGGTTTTTGGAGTCACTGTATCTTCTCTAATGAGTCAAAGTTCACTCTTTTCAGGACAAACAGTTATGAATGGTGTTAAAGGGCTCCTGGGCAGGATTTTGATGAGTGCTTTGTGAAGAAGTCCATCAAACATGGCAATGGAAATGTTATGGTTTGGAGATGTGTTTCAGCTCAGGGGTTAGAAAGGATTTGTTGTATTGAGGGCAAGTTGGATACCATACTTTATACCCAAATTCTTAATAACAAGTTTCTTGGCACCATTTGCAACCTTGGAATCAACAAGAAAGACATCTACTTTCAACAGGACAATAATCCAAAGCATACTTCATACCTTGCCATTTCCTGGTTCACAAAAAAACATGTTAACAAACTCAAATGCCCCCCCCAACAGCCTTGACATGAATATCATAGAACATATATGGAAGTATTTGGAATATTGCATGCACAGCTGCATGCTATTGTCAAAGAATCTTGGCAAGTTGTGGGAGACCTTGGTGGAGGAGTGGGGGGGTGTTGAGGATGACTACATGACAAAGCTATATGAGAGCATGCCAGACAGGGTACAAGCACTACTGGAGACCAAGGGTGCCCACACTAGGTATTAGGACATTTAATTGTATTGTCTACTCATTCTCACTCAATATGATCTGATTATTTTGGGAGCTTATGAATCAAAAAATGAATTGCACAGTGGTTTTTTCAGATTTTGTGTTACTGAGCTTGCTACATTACAATATTACATTCATGGACCATATTAATCTATTCTACTGATCTCTGGCTGTTGAATGAGCCCAGTATCTTGTTGTTGTATTGAGATGGGAAGAAGAAGCAGGTTAAGAAAGAAATTATATCATGCTGTGCATTTCCTATTTGAGACACTGTATAATTAAACTTCCATAGGTTAGCTCTGGCTCAGGTGTTGTACTGCTACTGTTACCTTATTGTCAGTCCAATGGACACAAGATGATGTAGGAACATAACACATACTGTGACCTGCTTTGGCATAGGCATTAATTTCTTCTCTTCACCCTTCTATGAGGCATGTTGTTGTCTCAACCTCAATGACAATCTGAATCAAGCCTTGCTCAGCAACAACACCCTCAACATATTTAAATGCTGCCCTCTTGGACAATGTTTCCTGCCTAATTGTGTTCCACATGAGTTGAAACATCCTCATGCAGGCTGTTATGACTACCTGGGAGTAGACATAGCCTCGATAGATCTGGGTTCTTTGTTCAAGGATTCCAGCTGTAATTGATACTGGAGAGTACTTGGTCTAGACAAGTATGCGATTAAGGGTTCAAAGGGTTCAATGGTAGCTCTCACTCAAGAGTAGAGAGGAGTCTCTTATCCAAGGGAATGGTGATTTGAGGAGATCTAGACTAGAGTTACAGGGTATAATATGAAGGCTTATATATCCTAAGTATTGGTTAAGGGTAGGCATATTGGTAAGCGATGAATAAGCATGTTGAGTCAGTGATGAATAATTAATGACTAAATAGAATGGAATAATCGGCCAATTAGTAAGACAACTTGACTAAGAGAGAAAGCATGACTTGAACATGTGAAATAAAGTACTTAGCCAAGGATAAGGATGTGAAAAGAGAAGGGAGAAAAGAGTAATCATAACACAGGCAGTAACTTGACCCCAACTTTTGGCATTGCTGATGAATTGCATCATGTGTTTTCCTAGATCTCCCATGATCAAAATGATATCCTGGCAGCATGTCATTGCCAACTGCAGAAATAATTCAACCTGGATCAAACAATAGCATGTAGGACAGTGTGGCACATACAATCTGCCTAGTCAGATGTAAATCTAAACTTGACAAGGACTGTAGATATGATTGTTAACAGGCACTGTCCTTAGATGTCATATTAGTAGGTCTTTATGGGATAGCAGATAGTGGAGCCCACCCTGCACTAACTTTCTTGAGTAATTTTAGCTGTGCTTTACATCATAAACAGTAGAGTCATATGTCTAATAGGTAGACCCCATTGAGAGCATTGACATTGACATCCATTTCAAGTTTAGGCTAGGTAGCTGTCTACCCTTCAAGTTGCTCACTTATCAGAATTTGGTATCTCAACAGTTGTGCTCTGTGGATGCTCAAGGAGAGAAGTCATGTGAGGTGGTTCACTGGTTTATGGACAAAGGACAGTCCTTTCTTTTCAGCAAGGTCTTGAATGATGTGAAATTGAAAGGGCTTCTATGTGACATTCAGTTTCACCAGTAAGAATCCTGGCATTGCCTTACAAAAGAGGAAAACAATGGACTAGCATAGCTTTTGTTTAGTTTGCATTGTTGATGGGTGCATGTTGCCATGCAATCACTTGCAGTACAACCTATGGTCATGCAAAATGCATTAACCAAGATGGAGTGACAACAGCAAGAGAGATTCACCTTTATGCATTTCCAGCTCCTCTCATAACTGAATGTCTGGCTTGTCCTAGTCCATCTTGGATAATTCTCATCAATTTTGTTCTCTGACTCTGCCTCAAAAGAGCAGTTTGGGTTTGGTGGATGAAATCAGAGACATGACTGGTTACTTATGCAATATGCTAAATCTAACATGTGTGTCTTTATCTATTCACTGACTCAGGATCAAATTTGGGGTAGGGTCTAGTTAAACTTACATCTTAGTATTCACCATCAGAGAAGCTAGCAGTGGTAAAACATGTATGGATACTGTTAGACTTGGGTGATGTGCTCTGAGTAACTCCAGAATGCCAGAGTTGTTGTATTGGTTGGTCTGGGACCTGGCTTCACCTTATGTGGTGTGCCTCACATAGATCTGGTGTCCTGATTTTGGAGGGTCAGAGGTCAGATGAGAGTTACTAAAAACTAAAGTCAGAGAGATGATGAACAAGACAAGGAGAGTCAAGTTCAGTCAGGTGAAGTAGAATGGAGATGGACAAGGAATGAGAATGTCAAGTTCTGTTGATATTCAGACTAAGGAATATAGAACAGAAGTATGGAGATTTTATACTAGAATTGAAGGCAGATTACTAAGATAGAAACAAGATCAGGTAGACATATATATATTGTGCAAAGGTATGGAGGTGAAATAGTGTAATATTGAAGAGCACTTCAATGCTCAGGACAATACTTCTTGGACACCAGGAGGTACTCACAAAGAGATACAACATCTGGAGAGCAAGGGTTTGGAACGGATCACACTGAGTGAGCAAAGTAGTGTGCTGAATTGTGTAGAACTAGCTAAAGTACACAGGAGAGAGGTGGCTAGTTCTTATAGTACATTCCAAGCAGAGAAGGAATATGGAGGTAAGCTTGGGTCAACAGCAGCCATCAGAGCATGGACCATGACAACAAAGAAAGGCTGACTAAGCAAGAACATTGGAATTGAACCAACAAGAGGAAGGGCTTAGTAGCAGATGAGGTGAACAGAACATGCAACATGTAAGAGAATGTTGTAGGAGAGGTTAGTCTGAGTTAGGAATTAATCAAAGAAAAGAGGAGTAATGAAGATGTTCTTCAGATAGAGGATAGCAAGGAAAGAGAAGAAAGTAGTACATGTAAAAGGAAATGAGTGTTTGTGACAAAAGATTATAAGGAATAGACCAAGGTGAAGGTGGACAACTGTAACAAACAGGAGTAACAGAGTGTCAAGATAAAACAAGAATGGAGAGATGTCAGAGTGACATAGGAATGGAGATGTTTGAGTGACATAAGAATGGAGGTGTCAGAAGACAGGGGAACTGAGATGTCAAGGTGAGACATATTCAGAGAAGTAAGTAATGGAAGTATGGAGTTTGTTATGACTCTTCAGTCTCTGACTTACTTTTCTTGTCTCCACTCTATTGTCTTCAACCTCGCTGACTAACCTCTTACTTTCCCATGTTCAAGTCATGGATTCTCATTAGTCAAATCTCTTTACTAATTGTCTGATTTCCATTGCATTCTATTCTGTTCTATACTTGCCTTTAACTTGGTCCATGCATTGTTCTTGTTAAACTCAGTCAACGTGCCCTAAGTGTAACTCTGGAACACTGGAGTTGTTATATTTGGTTGGTCTGGGACTTGGCTTCACCTTATGTGGTGCACCTTGCATAGGTTCGGTGTCCTGATTTCGGAGGTCAGAGGGTCGGAGATCAGATGAGAGTTACTATGAACTCAAGTCAGAGGGACGATGAACAAGATGAGGAGAGTCAAGTTCAGTCTGGCGGAGTAGAGTGGAGACGGATGGAGGTGGAGAATGTCAAGTTCTGTTGATATTCAGACTGAGATATACAAGACAGAAATACGGAGATTATATAGTAAATCAGAGGCGGATTACTAAGGTGGAAATGAGATTGGGTAGACATACAATGTGCAAAGGTATGGAGGTGAAACAGGAGTGACAGAGTGTCAAGATAAAACAAGAATGGAGAGATGTCAGAGTGACATAGGAATGGAGATGTCAGGAAGACAGAGAAACTGAGGTATCAAGGTGAAACATATCAAAGAGATAAGTAACAGAAGTTTAGAGTTGATCTGGAGTAAGGAAGACAAGACTCAACAAGTAAAGATAGTCTGGAGGTGAATAAGATAGTTCAGAGTTGAGTCCAGAGGACTGGAGTTTGGCTTGGTGAATCTGGTATGTGACAATGATGCAGGAACAGAGATGTCTGAGTGACATAGGGACTGAGATGTCAAGATGAAACATATTCCAGATGGCCTCTCATGGCACTGATCCCCCATGCTGCTTTCTCAGATTCACCCAAGAAATTAGCAGGGAGGGTGGACTTTAATTCAATGGGTTTGAGGGAGGTAGTTATGGCAATAGGGGATGAGGGGTGAGTTGGAGTGGTGACTGGGATTGGTGAAATGATCCCTCAGTTATAGATGACAGTGGTAGACAAGGGTTGGGTGTCAGGTAGGTCTTTAACCTCGATATTAGAGTCTTCCTCAGCAGAAAGAGGTTCAGTAGATGAGGTGGGCAATTGACTGGCAAGAAGAGCCCTTAGGGCCCTGGAGCTGTGGATAGAATGAGGGGTGGGAGTGGAATTGGAGGAGGATCCAGCAATTCTTCATCTGAGGTTTGGTTGGTCAGCTATGGTGACTTACTTCACAAGGGAAGAGTCAGAGGGATGAGCTAGTTCTTTTGTAACATTAAAGAGCACTTCAATGCTCAGAACACTACTTCTTGAATACCAGGAGGTACTAATGAAGAGACACAACATTTGGGGGAACAAGGGTTCAATGGACATCACATGGGGTGAGCAAAGTAGTGCATTAAATAAACATAGAACTAGCTAGAGAGTATAAATGGGCATCTAGCAAGTTCTTATATTACAATTCAAGAGGAGAATGAATCACCAAGTAAATAGAGACAAAGGAGGACCTGCCACTACACAGACCAGGATGAATAAGATGATCAAAGATAAATGACAAAGAAGCAGCCAATTAGTAAAGGAACTGCACTAAGGAGAAGACATGACTTGAACATGCAGAGATAAGGGTTTAGCCAGTCATAAAGATAAAGATAAGAAATGGTATGGCTTAGGCAAGAATACTGGACTTGAACCGGTGAAGGTAAAGGCCTAGTCAGGGGGGAAGAAGGGTCAGAATAGGTATCATACATGGAGAATATGAGAATAGATTGGAATAGAATAGGATAACTGTAACATCACCTATCAACTCAGTCTTCCTGCCTCCTGGAATAAAATTCACCCTGTATTCCATGCATCTTTACTAACTCCATATAAGGAGAATCAGATCCATGGATCCAACTTCCCTAAACCACCTCTGGACCTAATAGACAGAAATGAAGAATTTGAAATAGAATGAGTTCTCAAACACTAGAAAACTCCAGTGGGCTTCCATTTTCTGATCTGATGAAAAGGGTACTCTGCCACTGATGACTCCTTGGAACGTAAAACAAATCTAAAACATTCAAAGTTAGCCCTCTTTGAGTATAAGAACCTCTTTCCACTTGTCTTCCTCCAAACACACCTGAAAAGCAGCACCTCTAAGTGAGTGCCCCCTTGAATGAACAAAGACCAATACCTTGTCCTCCTTGCATTACTATTACTTTTTGAAATTCTTGGATTCATAGTTACTATTGTTCTCTTAACCCTTCATCATTATCCTTCAAAATTCCACACCCTTTAACCTTTATACAAAAATATGGCCTCTTGCCCTACCTCCCCCTCTGGCCTCTCCAACACCAAGTCTTCTATCACAATGTCTTCCACACAAGCAATCCCTGGATGGAGTGTCACCACCACTCATCTACCACTCTTTGAAGAATGATCACAATCTAACCCACCTGTGGAGTTAGTAGACCTTCCCATTTACACCCACTGTGTATGCCCTGAACTACCTAGCAAAATCTATGCTGACCAACTCCTTGCCTACACTTGAGATGCTTGCCTTGCAGTTCCAATCACCTCCCACCTAGATATTGGATCCCCCCTACTTGCCCTCTACAAAGCACGCCTCCAACTCCATTGACTCTCTGTAGGAAACTCTCAATCCCATGATCCTAGATATGCCTTCCTATCCACCATCATTGCCAATGTCCACTCTAATCTCATGGCCTCCCTTACCCTCCTCACTCACCAATTAGAGATGGGGGAATTTCTAGCAGATCTTGCCTAATATCTATGAGAATTGGCCAGAGAAAACTACTCTCCTGTGGCCCTATATATCATCTCTCTGTTAAACCCAGGTGACATGCTCCGAGTATAACTCCAGAATGCCAGAGTTGTTATATTGGTTGGTCCAGGACTTGGCTCCACCTTATGTGGTGCGCCTTGCATAGGTCTGGTGTCCTGATTTTGGAGAGTCAAAGGTCAAAGGAGAGTTACTAAGAACTCAAGTCAAAGAGATGATGAACAAGACAAGGAGAGCCAAGTTCATTCAGGTGGAGTGAGACAGAGATCAGACAAGGAGGAGAACATCAAGTTCTGTTGATATTCAGACTGAAGAATATAGGACTGAAGTACAAGGATTTATATACTAAAATCAAAGGCAGATTACTAAGGTGGAAACAAGATCAGGTAGACATACAATGTGCAAAGGTATGGAGGTAAAACAGGAGTGGCAAAGTGTCAAGGTAAAACAAGAATGGAGAGATGTCAGAGTGACACTTGGAATGGAGATGTCAGAAGACAAGGAAACTGAGATGTCAAGATGAAACATTTTCAAAGAAGTAAGAAACAGAAGTCCAGAGGTGGTCCAGAGTAAGGAAGACAAGAATTAACAAGTAAAGATAGTCTAGAGGACCAGAATTTGGCTTGGTGGAGTTTGGTATATGACACTCTCCACCATCTGCTTCCTCATCCCCCCTTGATGCAGAAGGGCTCAGAGTGCTTGAACAAAATTAGCATGCTTGGCATGTTGCTGGACAAAACCAACCCCTACCTCCCAATCATTCCCATTACCTGGAAACTTGTTATCAATGCCATTGACTTGGTCATACTCATGTCCAATGCCCAGCTTACCAATGTCCCAATTGTCTCAATTGGTGACTGGGACATACTCAAGGACAATGCTCTGCTCAAAGATGTGATGCACTGCCATCCTCCAGCTCTTTCTCCTCTACCCACTCTTGCTCTCAACTCCTGTCGTACCATTCCTGAAGAAGTACCTCCCCAAGGCCAATTAGACTTTCTCATTGCCCACTCACTGCATGGATCTCTACTGGGAGATGTCCTCTGATTCCACAATCTCCTTCCCCTGGAGATGATGTCTACAATGATGTCACATATGCCAACATGACTGGCTCTCCAACTGACCACTATCTCAACTTGTGAAAGCTTGATTCAGAGTTCAAGCATACAAAGGGGGTTATGTTACAATTGCTTTTCCATTCTTCTTTTCTCTTTTTCAACTTATCCTTACATTGGCTAAGTACTTTACTTCACATGTTTGAGTTGTGCTTTCTCACTCAGTCAAGCCACTTTATTAATTGGCCAATTACTTCATTCTTTTTAGTCATTGATTACTCATCACTGACTCAATCTGCTTACTCTTTGCTTACCAATATGCCTGCCCTCAATTCATACTTGGGATATATAAACCCCTCATATCATACCTTGTAACCTTAGTCTAGATCTCCTCAAATCTTATCCTCATTCTCAGAGACTCCCTTCTACTCTTGAGTGAAGGCTACCATCAAATCCATTGAGCCATTGATTGTGTTCTTGTACCAGACCAAGAACACTTCCCAGTATAAACTACAGCTGGAAGCTTTGACCCTTTGATCCATTGATCTTTCAAGGCTACACTCTACTATGAGTGTAACAGATTGCATGAGTAAGTTCTACTCATACTATACATCAAGGACTCTCATGTGAATACCTATCTAGTCTCAGTGGACATGTACATCAAGGGCTCATCACTATGGTACCTGTCTAGTATAGGACATGATCAGTAGAAATGGCATTGGCAGCATACTTATGCTTGATGGCAACAATGGTCATGGATATAGGGCATCAGGAAGGCACTCATGAAGAGGTGCAGCATCCTGAGAGGCAAGAGAGCAACAGAGAGTAAGTGACAACCAAAGAATTGAATGAGCAGTTGGAAGTAGGAGAAGAAGGAGTGATAGAACTAGCTAAAGATACAGGAAGTTGTTAGCTAGTTTATATACATTGTTCAAAGAGTTTAGGGCAAGTCTGGAACTACATGGAAGGAAGTAGAATGATTGGGGCACTGCCAGTGCACTGACCAGGGTGAAGTAATTGATGATTGACTAAACCAGAAACACAGGAATTGAACCTGCAGGATAAGGAGCTTAGCAACAATGAAGAGAATGGAATATGCAACACTATGAGAGAAGTGTTGTAGGAGGACAAGTTCAATTGAAAGTGTCAGTCAAAGAAGAGTGGCATGATGAGAATATCCTCAGGATACAGTACAGCAAAGAAGGAGAAGTAACTTGTGTGCATGAAAGGAAAGGAAAGGTCATGTTGGAAAGTAATTAGAAAAAGAGTGAGGTGAAGATGAGTGATTGTAACACACCCTCTGTCTACCTGAAAACATGAAGTCCATCTATCCCATCTCCCACATCTCTCAGTTAGAACCAGCTGTTCCCAATACAATTCTAAACCATATTCAGCCACCTCCACCTCTGGTCAAAGTTGACAGAGAACCAGAGTATGAGATCTCTGAGATCCTCAACTCCAAAATAGATTGGAGACACCAGAATTGCAAGCTATTGTATCTAGTATGATAGTCTGTGTTATGATTACTCTTTTCTTTCCTTTTACCTTGGCTAAGTACTTAACCTTTG
>JBBPKJ010001128.1:0-12409 GCA_038089195.1 Brasilioporus rufonigricans | reverse complement strand
GTTCCCAGACGTTCCGGCGTACCGGAGCTTGAAGTCGGTGGCAAAAGATACGACACGCGGTTGCATCCCGGAATCTGGCCTGCGCTTCAAACGAAAATTCAACTCCGATTTCTAGGCCTGATCCCATGAAGAATCGTACCGAGATTAGGATGCCTCGTGTATGGCAGTGAACAATGTTGGAACCATGCGGAAACCTGCATGCGCGCGACGACCCCCAACTTCCGAGTCACCGTCCTGGCCAGTGGCTTGTTCATATACAGTTGGAGTTCACACAAGCATTGTTGTGGATTGTATCCACTGCGGTAGTAGATGGCAGTATAAATTGGGTTGGCCTTCCAGAATTCCGAGTTTCTGCTCCTAAGCTTACCAATTCCAGACCCACGCATTCACTGCTTTCTTTCCCGCTTCAGGTTGACGCTTTGTCCCGATTTATACCCTGACTTCTGTGGTCTACACATCCAAGGTATACGATCAAACCCATGGCTAGTGAGTCAGTCAAGTCACACACAGGCTCTTGCATTCGAGCTCTGATGACCCCTCGAGATCGTAACCCTGGCTTATCTGCGGCAAAGGAAACAATACGAGACTTCGACACACCGAGTCCTTTCGTCTACAATGAGACGCCGAGTCGTACGTCTCAACACTCAACGTGTCACACTGCTAATCAGTTTCTGTCTGATCAGCATCCAAATCCCGAGGCACCAGGGCCAAAAATGTGATCCTCTTCGGAGAAACTGGGGTCGGGAAAAGTTCAATGATCAATCTGATGGCCGCCCGCGACGTAGCGCAAACATCTCCTGACGCGGAGGGTTGCACGCTAGCAGCGACGGAGTATTCTTTCACACTTTCAAACCCAGAGATGTCACTGCGTATCTTCGACACTGTCGGCCTCGAAGAACCAGAATTCGGCGTCAACACGTTCTTCGGTGCAATAGATAAGGCTCAACAACTCATGACGACCGTGCACAAAACTGGTGGCATTGATCTCCTTCTCTTTTGCATCAAAGGCGGGAGAATCACGAATGCAACGCAACGAGACTATCACTTGTTTTTCGAGCTTTTGTGCGACAAGCAGGTACCTCTCGCAATCGTCGTCACGCACCTGGAAAATGAGGACGTCATGGAGAACTGGTGGGGCAGAAACAAAAACACGTTTAGACGATATGATATCCACTCTGTTGCGCACGCGTGCATCACCACCCTCCCGGCTCATGTGACGTTATACGCGGAGAAACGGATCCAGTCGCGGATTGCTCTCCAGCAGCTGTTTCGGGATGCCCTGAACAGTTCAAAGACTCCTTACTACAAGATTGTTCTAACTTGGATCACTACCTTTGGTCAGAAGTTCTGGTCATTTTTGGTAAATATATTCTCTTTCAACAAAGGGGACACATCAAAGAGAGACCTGTCGAAGAAAGATATGGCAAAGAAGCTCGAGACGCGTTGTGGATTTCCTCATGATGAGGCGGAAAGACTGGCAGAGATAATGACGAGGCACATTACTTAACCCAGAGGCGTAGCAGACATAGATCCCAATCTAACCATGTGTTCTCGATCTTTTGTGATGTTCTGTTGACTGCTTGTATTTGCGTACACGAATGCTAACTCCACTGAGTTTTGTTTACCGCGACTGCGAATCTTACACAATCATTGACCCTTGAGTTTGACCCTACAGTTGATCACGTCTCGGAGACATGTCTGGCGACTCTACTCTTTGGTGCTGGGCGGCATATGCCAAAGATACTCAAACATTCCCCGTCATAGGTGTAAAGCGTCGAAGTGTCGCTAGCCAGGGCTTCAATTTTTTTTTCTTATCCAGTCCACTTGTTTCTGCGTGTCCAATGCTGGCTTCGAGGAGCACCCTTTAAAGCTGACTTTAGGGTTCAAATCTCAAGGAATGCTAACCACAGTGAGCTCAAGCATGCTATCAAGGATGGACACATAACTCTCGATAATTCCATGTACTCGTTTGGACCTCTACGACGTTTCCAACTACGATGATGCCGAGCTTGAAGAGTGTTTTATCGCTGACGGCACGGGTGAATGTATGCAAGGGACGATCTTCCGTGATGCTTTCCTTGGTTGGAGGCGACGTGTGATCATCCAAGTCATCGCTGAAGGTAAGCAAATCCACAATGGTACCAATTGTACTCAACCCAATTCACAGAGCCACAAACGTTTGTTCCGTCGGCATCCCTTCCGTTTGCAATTACAAAGGCACGCAGTGAGTTCCTCTAAATGTCTAAGAAACAGAGCCCTTGTAGTGGTGGTAAACCGCTTTTATTCCACGCCCGACAGGCGAATGCAGCAAAATGGATTCCATGCGGCCGTCCTCGCGCTGCCCAGGAAACCATTCCCCCAACTCTATTACATCCGCTCATCGGCCAATTTCTTCTCGACTGCGAGACGATCGAGGTCAAAGACGAGGACCACACCTTCGCCATGAACTTTGTGGACATCATGTTGCGTTTGTACAGGGAGGAGAAGGAGCGAGTTACAATGATCCACGAGACGTTTCAACAATACGGCACTCATTTCACCACTATCCTTATCGGAAACATGCAAGATAGGCCGGACTTGGACCTTGTTACCAGTGGACACTATTACGTGATTGTTGAATGCAAGGACGAAGTTAGTGGCACACATCGGACCCGTATTTTGAAGTCGTATCATACTACTTTGGGTCGACGCAGAACACAGTCATCAAGTTCTGGTGGTCTGCTCTACCCTGTCTCCTGATCTATATTACTGGTTAGTCCATGTGACTTTCGTTTACAACCTCTCCACGTCATCTTCATCGTTTCTTTTGACAGGGCCAAACATCGCGTTCGCCGGTGCGGTATGGAATACAAGGCCGACAGTACAAGTCCTGTCAAGAACCATTGCGTGTCACTTCCACAAGACCGATACCGATAGTCTGCTTGCAGTAGCGCATCACCTGTGTGCTTTCCGCAAAGCCGCTAAAGCGCTGAAGCAGTATTACGAAGAACTAGTCGATGAAATACCTCCATTTACCACTACAATCCCTTCCCAGTTGTTCTCGTACCCAACACCGCTTAACTCAAATATCTCTGGTACCTCCGAACCTCCGCAAGCATTCACGTATGACTTGTAGGTGGATGAGAAACTCGTATTTCGTGGAACAGGAGCCGATGGTCGCTCAATCTACATCAAATTCGTTCGGACCTACGCGCGCCGCTCATGAAAGCCTCACATTTATTGAAAGGGTCCCCCGCCTTGCGAGAATTCGAGGAGATTCCTGGTGGCTTTTTCTTGGTGGCCATGGACGCGCCCCTCGATTTCGAGGTCCTGAGCGAGCGCAAGAAGCCACTTTCCATGGACCTTTTTGGTGTTATGGAAAGGACACTGCACTTGTTCCACGAATCTGGCTTCGTACACGGTGACATCCGCGATGTGAATATAATGGTCAACGGACGACACTCAGTTCATGCTCATCGATTTCGACCGGGCAGGGCAAGCGGGAGAGGCGCGATACCCAACGCATGTCAACCATGTCGGAACAACGAGACCACAAGACGCAAAATTTGGGAACGAAATTCTGCAAAGCCACGATACTGAGACGTTACAACAATTGAAGCCCACGAATTAGGAGGTGGGTATGTAATCCAGTCCACTTCAATCGGGGCATGATACGCTGTCGGTAAGCATGTTAAACACACGGTACAGTACGATGTAAATTTGGAATCATTGAAAGTAGTGTTGTTGAAATCTCAGATGTGTCAGACCCACAAGCCCAAACTTTGCCATAGTGGAATGGAGTGTGTAGGATGATTTTCAATATGGAAAAGTGGTTCCGGGGGTTGGGACTGGGAGGCATGCATCGCAGGTGCCCTGTGCGCCCCCATCATCGGTCAGTAAACGGAAACACGAAAACACAGAAACACGGGGACGTGGGGGGAACGTGCACCTCGCTTCGGGGCAGGCGTCGCTTCCTCGTCTTCCTCATTCTCGTCGTCGGTAAAGTTCTGAACAGGTATGGCCTTCTTGGCCGATCTATCATCTCGATCAATGTCCACCCCGCTAACACGTCATGACGCACACAGCGCACTTCGGAAGCGTCCTCGTCGGCGCAGGCATCACCCGTCCCTCGGGAACGTCGTCATCATGTTCGTCGTCGTCCATCCAAACAATCAAGTGTTACAACTAGCCTGGACAGGGATAGGCATAGCTTCAATGGCTCGAGGGGTTAAAGGTTCATGCAGATGTCTGCTGCACTCTACAAATCCATCTATTGTATGGTCGTGATCCTCACAGGTCTATGATTTAGCAGCAGGCGGAGGGACACCCTCAGCCAATAATATAGGATCCTTTTTCCTCGGCTCCGGTTCGCCCATGGCTTTCTTAACAACAGAATTGCTGAGCATTTTGGAGTACTTTGGTTGAACAAACAAAGCGCTGGCAAGATCACGTGAGTACAAGTACAACCCAGTAAGGTGTGCATACTCGGCTTCAACAAGGAGATTTCCTTTGAGGTCCTCTACGCGTCCAGAGACAGTGGTCTTACGGCCGTTCTTCTCCTGCAGACGGACTTTGATCACGATAAACTGTGAGAACAGGTTTGAATAAGTAGGTGAAGCGAGACATAAGTCAGCACCCGACCTGGTCTGCAAACGTCGGGGCCTTGTAGCTAATGGACAGCTTGGCAGTGACGCCAATCTTGTCCGGAAGATTATTGATCGCCTGTCGACTCGACATTCAAACGACACTGCCACCGAGGTCGTCCCCACGCACCGTCCTTGCCAGAGTCTCGTCCAAGAGCGTCGCAAGTAGCCCACCGTGAACGATCCCGTCGTGTCCACACAGCCCTCGCCCGACGTGTACGATCGCCACTGACTCTGTCTCGTCCCACCGTGCTCTGACCATTGGCATGAGTGCCAACTTGCCCGGTCCCCGCAATGCTCCGGCGGAGAGGTTGTTTACCCGCCGTTCCTCCGGGAAACGCTGGTAAGGACGGACTTCGTACCAGTCATCGGCATCGGAGGCGGTGCGGAGGGAATGGAGGAAGGGGAGGGATTGGAGGGTGCGCTCGAGGTCGGCGGTGTAAGCAAGGGCGTCGGGGGAGTTGGGGTCGGAGGGTGGACCGGGTGCGGGGCGGGGTGCGATGAAGGTGAAGTAGGGATGGGGGAAGAGCGCGCCGGCGGTGTAGGCACCGACGGAGACAGTACTAACAAGGAGGAACGTTCGGAAGATGCCGGGCCGGGAGGGAGGTGGATGTCGATGGACGGTGGTAAAGAGGCGAGAGGGGCGAAGTATGCGACGAACTTGGAGGAGGGCAGATCCTGAGGGCATGACAGCGGCGTATGTATACGTCAACCCAATACGCGATCGAACGGGAGTGTATGAGGATAGATTATGTAAGCATTGGACTCTCGGCCGGATCCGAGTGGAGTTTGAAATGTACACGCATAAGAGCGGGTGATTCACCCTCGCCGACCTCTCTCTCTCAAGACCTCGACATCAGCAAGAAAAATCGACATGGTGAGTCCACGTTGGACGCTCGAGATTGCGCTTCGGATACTCCTGGCACCGACACGTCCATGAACACTCAACCACAGCAAGATGGATGGCAAGTACACGCCCTGGATGCAATGAGGGTGCCCCCACTAAGCTGTTTCACAGTCGGTTCAGCAACATGTGGCCTTACGTGCCTACGAGAGCAGAGTTGCACGACAACGATGACGCTTTTCGTGCTGATTGCTGGACTCGCTCAAGGACGAGCGAGTGCTAGAGCTCCGAGACGCGGCGATCGCTCACGTCCGTCCTTTGTGATGAACGTGCGACTGACTCTGCTCTCGTCTCAATGACCAGCCCCCCAAGTCCAAACCCGGCTCAGGCAAGAAACCTGCCCCTGCCCCTGGTTCTGCCGGCAAGGCTGCCAAGTCTACTAAAAACCCTCTCTTTGAGGCCAAGCCCCGTAACTTTGGTATCGGTATGTTTCCCGTACTCGCTGAGATAGAACGGATCTCTGAGATCGGTGTTATAGGTCAAGACATTCGTCCCAAGACCGACTTGACCCGCTTCGTCAAATGGCCTGAATACATCCGTCTTCAACGTCAAAAAGTCATTCTCAGCCAGCGGCTCAAGGTCCCTCCTGCCATTGCGCAGTTTTCGCACACCTTGGACAAGAACACGGCCACCCAGTTGTTCAAGCTTCTCAACAAGTATGATTACACCCTTGAGCGATCCTACATGTTTTCATCGATCGTGTAGATACCGTCCCGAGACCAAGGCCGAGAAGAAGGAACGTCTCGAAACCATCGCCAAGGCCACCGCCGAACAAAAGGAGGCAGCCAAGGATAAAAAGCCTCTATTCGTCAAATGCGGGCTCAATCATGTTGTTGCCCTCGTCGAAGCCAAGAAGGCTTCTCTTGTCGTCATTGCCCACGATGTCGACCCTATCGAACTCGTCGTGTTTCTTCCTGCTCTCTGTCGCAAGATGGGTATTCCCTACGTGATCGTCAAGGGCAAGGCTCGTCTTGGCACGGTCGTCCACAAGAAGACGGCTGCTGTTCTGGCCCTGCAGGACGTCAAGAGCGAGGACCAGCGTGAACTTGCCACCCTGATTAGTGCCGCGAAAGCCAACTTGTAAGCCACGTATCACGCACCGGAAGTTCATAACAATTAACGGTACCGTTTTTCCCACAGCTCCGACAAGTACGAGGAGCAGCGTCGCCAGTGGGGTGGTGGTATCCGTGGCTACAAGTCTACCCAGATGTTCCGCAAACGTGCCAAGGCTGCTGGCTTGAACCCCAACGCACCTCATCTCGGCAAGCTCTAGAATAGTCCAGAGAGTCTTCCACTTGAGTTTGGGTATTGTTCTATGTCGCCATATGTCATGGTCCTCGTGTGTTAAGAAGTATGCTATGCATCACGTCGAACTGTTTTTGTTCCTGGTTACGCCACGGTGAGGGTGGCTGGTATAGGATGGAGATGTGCGAAATACGATGTAATTGGAAGCCCCGGTTGATGAAGAAGCTTCACTTTAAGAAGGATGACGTGTCCGCAGTGCGACTGTCGCTTGGCTCCCGATATTCGCAGATTGACATCAGCTTGGTGTTTCTCAACCATCAACGGGCTCACTTCACTGCAACCCTCTTTCGCCATACTGCCGCAACGGCGTAGATCATAAAGCGAGAATGCACGTAACAGATCAGACCTTTTCTGGTTGTTGATCCGCTTGTACGTACCCTGTTTCAGGACATGATTCGCCATACGTCTGGTGTGCGAATTCTACGGGGACATGGTAAACGCGTTTGGTCTCCTAGCATGAGCATGTCAGCGGTGCGAACTAAAGATCTGATGATTCGCGGTGAGACGGGTGTCCGCGATGCTGTTCCTGTACTAGAACTCGTGTGATCGCGGCGATCGACTCGCGTCTATGACACCTGAGACATGACCGAAATTTTACCTATGTGCGGCTCCGCGGTGTGCGCACGTCATCCGAACTACGGTCACGTCTAGGACCATACATTTCCGTAGCGTCCGGATTCGACTGCTGCAGGAACCTTGTGTAGACGCGCTGGCCATTGCCTGACCGCAGCACGGCTAAGGAATCATATCTACAGTGAGTCGCATTCGGGTCTAAGTACACTCTTCGGCATCTTAGACACCGTCCAGCAACTAATCTGAGCGTTCAATTAGCAGGGTACAAGTACCAAAACTCCGTCGGCACTACAGGGTTATGGACAGATTCGTAAGTGACCTTCTCATAGGGTTCTGCTGTGTTGAGGTTCCAATAGACGGTGACACTACCATCTTGGAAGCTAAAGACCAGACACGGCGTTCAGTACACGAAACCGAGGCGACGGGATAAAAACACGAACGTGTAGCTACTGCTACACTGCCCCCTGATGGTCCAAGCATATAGGTGAGCAGGGATCGTCCTTTGGAGAGATGCTCTGCACTGGCGCGTTGTCACTAATGTTCCACTGCACGCGATGATCAGTATCTCGATCATAGCTTCAAGGTCAAACGGTGGACGGACCACTTGAGCGTCATTGCTAGTCACCAAGGGGACGACGGACAGAGGAGTATCAATGCCATTGTAATGGATGGCGAGGAGGTTGTTGTCCACATCGCGTACAGTGTTGACAATGTAGTAGTTGCCAAAAGCTGGGATGGACATCGTGCAAATGGGTACGCTGGAATACTGCAAGCTGAAGTCCGGGACAGCCTTTATACCCGTCTTGAATTTGCGAACAGAATGGAGTGGGATCGTCCCTCTATAGCATTCCTCTCTCGGTATGGGAGTGCCGGGAACACCAAACAGCGCCAATCACCTAGAAACCCACACTCGCGTCAGTGAAGACAAAAATCATTCAATGGTTGTGGCCAATGATAGATTTGAGTGCTAACTAAATAATGTCGATTTGAACTGGACAGGATCTGCAACAAGTTTCACACCTGTATGACATTGATATTAGACGGAGTCGGTGCTGATTGAGGAGTGTTAGTGATACAGGTCTCGGCATACAACGTGACAGCCACTTTGCAGATTGGAACTCTAAGTAGACAGTAAATCCGGAAAGAACTCCTATGACTGCTCAGAAACAAACTTTGGGGGTCAGTGGAACGAACCTATAGACACGCCTGCCAAGCCGAGTTATGGCATATGTACTCGAACGCCTAACACGCTCGAAGTCTGACTCGTCAGCACTTAAACCTCCGATCAATAGCAAGAGTACTTGAGCGCCGAGTGAGCCTAATAAAAGGTAACGACTCGCCAGGCATCCGTTGAGCCAAGTTACGGTGAAGAAGCTTGATTCTAGCATAAGATCGATGAGATGATCGGAACTCAAGGGCGCACCTATTGAGTCGCGCTCATAGCGTACTTGGTTACGTGATGCACTTAAGCTCCATGGTCCCGATTGTAGCGGTCGTGTTTCATGGAAACTTTCGAGAGAAGTACCGGAACCGAGTGAGAGTTGCAACGAGAATTCACCTTCCGGTTTAGTCTTCCCAGCCATGATTCTCCCTAATTGACAATTAATTGGCAAATGGAGTGATCATCAGCTGCCAGGTTGAACCTTCACTGACAGCGGGATTCCTTCACCAAATCTGTCACATCCACCAAAGCAGGTCCACGTGTCACTTGGTAGCCATAAAACATGTTCGGGCATCACAACGAATCGGACGACTTATCTCTTGGAGGAACATGACGGTGTTTGAACCATCTGGGTCCTTTACCAGGTTGTTGTCGACGAATCAAACTGGTCGAAACATCGATGAGTCCAGATGTGCTAGTTTGGTAAAATAGTATGCCATGAATGTAACCTGGCTCGACCGAGCATCATGGCGCGGATCTGTCGACCGGTATTGTTACATGACGTCTTTGACCAGTCTTTGCCACGATTTGTGAGTTCTGAATTCATGTGAAGAGGTGTGCCCATACTTGAGTCCATGGACCATAGGTGATCAAGGTGCTATTGCTGGCGTGCTGGCAATCATGCAATCAAGTATGCCATAAGTCGGCTCCACATTCTATGGGGACATGGTAAACGCATTTGGTCCCCTAGCATAAGCATGTCAACGGTGCGGACTAAAGATTCGATGATTCGCGGTGAGACGGGTGTCTGCGGTCCTGTTCCTGTACTAGAACTAGCATCTATGACACCTGAGACATGACCGAACGTTTACCTATGTGCGGCCGTCGTCCGAACTACAGTCACGTCTTGGACCATGCATTTCCGTAGCGTCTGGATTCGACTACTGCAGGAACCTTAAGTAGATGCGTTCGCCGTCGCCTGATGGTGGCACCGCAGTACGGCTAACTAACCCTCCATTTTCATTGCTGCGAACCACCCGAGAACTAAGGAATCATATCTACAGTGGTACACAACATGTGACATTCAATCTCTACGTCGCATTCGGGTATAAGTACGCCCTCCGGCATATTAGACACCGTCCAGCAACTAATTCGAGCGTTCAATTAGTGGGGTACAAGTACCAAAACTCCGTCGGCACTACAGGGTCATCGACAGGGTTGTAAGTGACCTCCTCATTGGGTTCCGCTGTCTTGAGGTCCCAATAGACGGTGACACTACCATCTTGGAAGCTAAAGACCAGACACGGCATTCAATACACGAAACCGAGCTGCGACTGGGGAAAACACGAACGTGTAGTTACTGTTACCTTTCTCCCTGATGGTCCAAGTGTATTCGTGAGCAGGGAGCGTCGTGAGGTAACCGTCCCCGAAGGCGATCTGGAGGCTGGGATCGTCCTTTGGAGAGATGGTTTGCGTCTCGCTGTTGAAGTCATTGATGTTCCACTGCACGCGATGATCAATTTCTCTCGATCATGGCTTCAAGGTCAAACGGTGGACGGACCACTTGAGTGCATTCGCTAGTCGCCAAGGGGACGACGGACAGGGGATTATTCTCGCCATTGAAACTGATGGCGAGGAGGTTGTTGTTCACATCGCGTCCAGTGTTGACGATGTAGTAGTTTCCAGAAGCTGGGAGAGACATCGTGCAAATGGGTACGCTGGGATACTGCAAGCTGAAATCCGGTACAGCCTTTATACCCGTCTTGAATCTGCGAACAGAATGGAGTGAGATTGTCCCTCTATAGCGTTCCCCTCTCGGTGCAAGAGTGTCGGGAACACCAAGCAGCGCAGGTCACCTAAAAACTCACTCTCATGTCGGTGAGCACAATAATCATTGGTAGTGGCCAATACGATACATCCGCGTGCTGACTAAATAATGTCGATTTCAACCGGACAAGATCTGCAACAAGTTTCATACCTGTATGACACTGACGTGAGATGGTGTCAGTACAAGTCACCTCATTAAGCCCGAAGCCAGCCTGAGGGTCATACAACGTGACCCCCCACTTTTGCAGATTGGAACTCTAAGTAGACAGTAAATCCGGAAAGAACTCTTATATAGATGGACACGCTTCCAGAGCCGAGTTATGGGATATGTACTCGAACTCTAACACGCTAAAAGTCTGACCCATTAGCACTTAAACCTCCGATCAGTGGCAAGTGTACTTGAGCACTGAGTGAGTCTAACGATAGATAACGACTCGCTGAGCACCTGTTGAGCCGAGTTACAGCGGAGAAGTCTGACTGTACCATGAGATCGATGGAGTAATCAAAACTCAAGAGCGCACCTATTAAGTCGAGCTCATGGCGTACTTGGTTACGCGATTGTAGCGGTCATGTTTCATGGAAAATTTTCGAGAGAAGTGCTAGAACCGAGTGAGAGCTGGAACGAGAATTCACCTTCAGGCTTCCGGTTTGTTCTTCCCACTTAATCGACGATCCAGAAGCCATGAACTAAGGACTGAGGCCATTGGCAAATGGAGTGACCATCACCTGCCAAGTTGAACCTTTGCTGACAACGGGTGGTCATTTCCTTCAAGTCTGTCACATCCACCAAGCAGGTCCATATGTCACTTAGTAATCATAAAACATGTTTGGGCATCACAACTAACCAGACAATCTCTTCTTAGAAGAACTTGGTGATGTTTGAACTGTCTGTATCATTTACCAAGTTGTTGTCGATGAAACAAGCCTGTTGAAACATCAGTTCGAAGTCTGGATGTGCCAATCTGGTAATTGCCACGATTTGTGAGTTCTGAATTCATCTGAAGAGGTGCGTCCATATTGAGTCCATCGACCATAGGTGATCAAGGTGCCATTGCTGGCGTGCTGGCAATCATGTAATCAAGTATGCCACAAGTCAGCTCTACATTGGTGAGGTAGATGGAAAAAACTTGTTGATGGGTAGTGGGTCGGTGACTATACGGGGGCGCTCGACTCTGGGAAAATCGGTCTTGGGGCAAGGCCGAGGTCGGGGTTTGAACAGAGATCGCCGCACGGCTCATCTGCGGCGGGTTAGACCCAGGTTACACCTGAGACATGGTCAGAAATGTCCGCCAATCAGAATCTAGATTTGTTGTTCAACAAATTGTCACTGGGTTTATGGGTTGTTTTGCCAGACATGTCGATGATAGAGTTAAAATCATTTTCGGGAGTTCAAAATTACGATGTACATGGCCGAAGTTCGACAGAAACCCTGTTTATGATGTCAGTAATTTTTTTCACGGCGATGAGCATCATAGCCACGATTCGAGTGCTGTGTTACCTGTTACCATTACAGCAAATTATGACAGTGGGGACAAAAAAGTCCGGACATGGCGAATAACAGCAACTTCAACTGAGTCACAAAAGTCCCCAGAGACTCCTTGGCTAAAATTTTCACTGAGGGGATATATACTGCAGCCATCGAAGAGCCCAACCACATCCCCATCCACTGTTTTCAAGTTCCCCCATCTCACCCTCTCTTCCTAGTTTACATCCATGAATGCAAGTAGGACACTCATGTTCTTACTTACTGTGATGCTTGCACTCATGATGAGCATAGCACAACTTGTCTGTAGATAG
>JBBPKJ010001127.1:0-12856 GCA_038089195.1 Brasilioporus rufonigricans | reverse complement strand
TGGGTGGAGGTGGGCAGAGAAGGCTGGAGGTGGCACTTTTGGTGTTGGAGGAATGGGATATGACAGTGAACCCTCATTAAGGCCAAGCCCTTGAGGCCATGGTATGTGCAGAGGTTGGGTTGGAGCAAATCCAAGGGAGTCATCAAGCTTCTGTGGAGAGGATGACCAGTATAGAGGCAATAATGTGGTGGGATCACTTACCTGGCAGGGTCTGGAAACTTTCACCTCAGAGTATAAAAGCTTGGGCTTGGCATTTGAGTGGCTTAGACTCATACAACCACTATCTCAGCATGTCTGACAATGAGGAAATGAGGCCCACTGCATCTGTTGCCAGTGAAGACAAGGAGGAGCTGGCACTCAGAGTGCAGCTCACCTTAGTGCAAGAATAGAAAAAGCAAGAGCATGCTATGAGGCTTCAATGGAAAGTGGAGGAGCAGGGATGATGAGAGCAAGAAGAAGAGGAGCATTGGAGGTGTGAGGAGGAGGAGTGCTAGAGGCAGGAGCAGCAGCAGCAGAAGAAGGAAGCAAAAGCTGCAGAGAGATGGAGGGCAGAGTTGGTTTACTGGAGGGTGGAGCATGAGAAGCAGAAGCAGAAGCAGAAGGGGAAGGGGAAGGGGAAAGGGAAGCAGAAGGTAAGTCTGGAGAACATGTAAGGAAAGTACTGATAGAAAAACTATAGAAATATATCTGACTGACTGACTCCAAGGAGGAGTATGGCTGGGGTGAGGTGCTGGGACAGAAGCAGGTGTGTGAGGATGACTGGTGTGAGTGGTACTGGCAGCAGGACTGGGAGTGCATCCCCCTGGCACAGGAGTCAAAGGGGACAGTGTGCCTCAGGTGCCAGCAGGGACATGTGACCTGCAAATGGCTAGAGAGCAGTTTGCTATGAGTGAGTGAGAAGAAGAAATGACCATGGGTCATCATGGAAGTGCTGAAGGCAGGTGTTATGTTTCTTTTCTCTTTTCTATGGTTGACCACATTCTCATTCCTATTTAACCCTTGGCTAAGTATTTACTTTTGCACATTTGAGTCATGCATTCTCACTTAGTCAACTTGTTTTACTAATCAGCTGATTACTTTATTCTCCTTAGTCAGCGATTACTCATCAATGACTCATTCCTTGTTGTCATTGCTTACTCATATGCCTACCCTTTAACTTGGTCTGTGCACAATTCCATAGCTATATAAACTATAGCTTGATATCCTGTAATGCTAGTCTAGATCTCCTTGAGCTTTTCTCAAATCTTATCTTTTACCAAGAGACTCCTTGCTACTCTTGAGTGCAAGCTATAACTGAACCCTTTGAATCCAAAGATTGCATACTTGTCTAAACCTCTGTCTATCCATTGATAGAAAAACCTTGACCTAGGTCTTTTGAGGCTATGCCTATCCTCGGATAGATGTAACAAAAGATCTAGACTTTTCCATCAATGACTGCTCTTTAGCCAGTCACCATTCCACCTTGAATCCCCACTGTAAACCATAGACTTTGGGATCTTCAAAACATATGAAACCCACTGTCCCAGGAATCCTCTGAATCCAGTGAAGAAGAAGATGCCTCAAGCTCTTTTAACCCTAACATCACCCTCTACTCTCCATCAGAACAAACTCTTGATCAGGATCTAGCCCATCAGCTATCTGCAGCAGCTGTTATCTCCAGAATTCCCACACCACCTTTGCCAACACCAGTACAATGACAACCATCATTCCAACTTCCCCCTCAATTACACAGTCCCACCATGACCACCAAGCCCATCAAACTCTGTCTCAACACTCCTGAGACCTTCAATGGAGACTTCACCAAAGTGGAGCAATGGCTAAACTCTATTGCTTTCTACCTCCATGTTAATGCTGCTGTCTATGACACTGATGAAAAGAAGATCACCTTCATATTATCCTTCATGACAAAAGGACCTGCCATCACCAATGGAATCATAACCTCACTTAAATACACTGACTTTGTAGCCAAATTTAAAATGGCTTTCAAGCATCATAACATTAAGTCCAGCTTGATAGCATGGCTAGCCACCACTTGGATGGTTAGGAACAAAGACAACAAAAGCTATTCACCCACATTGGCAGAATACACTGCTCAATTTCAGAATTATGTGGTACTTGCTGGACTTGAAGATCAGAATGATGTTCTCATCAAATATTATTCCACCAGACTACCACCTTGGATCATGATGCACATCAACTCCATGGATACCATACCTAAGACTGCAGTAGAATGGTATAACAAAGCAATGCTCTGCCTTGAAAAGAGCCTTCATGCTCAAGAAATTGCCCAGAGAAATCATCAACCCAATAAACCCTTCTATACCTCTCAATGACCAATCATCTAGAAATGCAAAAGAGACCTGAATGCAATGGATGTAGACACCATCAAGCTACGAAAACTGTCAAATAGGAAAAGGAAGGAATGTAGAAAGAAAGGACTATGCTTTAAATGCTGACAGCAGGGGCATCAAAACTTTGAATGCCCCCTCAATCAGAAAACAATAGCAAAAGTTGAAGAAGTCCCAGCAGCAAAAGCCCAAGGGCTCCCAAAGCTGGTAGAACTGGATGACAACAATGAAGAAACAACAGTTAGAAAGGTGGAGTTCTTCCTCCCTATGCAGAATTTTTAAAATGGGGACCTCAATCGATGTGATTGTCTTTGGAAGGTACCTTTGTAATAGTATTGATGAAGTCAAATTCCATGTTGATCTCTCTGGAACTCATTGGTAACTGGAACTCTCTCTCTTCCCAAATCATCTTGCCCTAAATGTAGAGCTTTTGACTCTATTTCTACCTGATATCTAATGTGTTGGCTTGGTATCAACCCCAATAAGAAAATCAACTTCCAACTGTGAAAATGGGAAACATGGCTGAAGGGGGAGTATATCTGTAAGACCACCCTCTCTACTAAAATCACAAGCCAAGCCTGAAAGGAACAGCTAACCCTCCCATCCACCTTCACCTTCTTTTCCAATGTCTTTGCCAAAAAGACCCACAATATCCTTCCACCACCATGCTCCTTTGACCATGCCATAGAATTGAAAAGCTCGTTCTCTCCTCAAGTTGCCAAAATCTATCTGCTGAATCCCCAAGAGCAAGAAGCTTGCAAAGTGTTCATTGAGGAACACCTGAAAACCAGACAGATAGTCCCATCTAAGTCCCCTCAAGCCTCCCCCTTTTTCTTCATCCTGAAAAGGATGGAACTCTCCGACCCTGCCAAGACTATCAATATCTAAATGAACACACTGTTAAGAATGCGTACTTGCTCCCCTTGATCTCTGACCTTGTCAATAAACTAAAGAACTTGACTCTCTTTACTAAGTTCAATGTATGATGGGGTTATAATAACATCTGTATCCACCCAAAAGACACCTGGAAAGCTGCTTTCATCATCCATCTTGGACTGTTCAAACCAACAGTCATGTTCTTTGGACTTTGTAACTCCCCTGCTACCTTTCAAGTGTTCATGAACCACCCCTTTTGTGATCTCATCATGGAAGGATGGCTAGTGATCTACATGGATGACATTCTCATCCATTCCACTGACCTCATCACTCATCATGATCAAACCAAGTGTGTCCTGGAACAGATGTGAGATCTCCATTTCTTGCTTAAACTCTCAAAGTGTACTTTTGATGTCCCTGAAGTCAAATACCTTAGAATGACTGTAGGAAGTGGGTCTGCTAAGATGGACCCCATAAAACTCACTGCCATTACCAAATGGAATCTGCCAACCAATATCAAAGGAGTATGCTCCTTCATTGGCTTCTGTAACTTTTACCACAAGTTTATTCCAAACTTTTCCAACATCACCATGCCACTCCATCTCCTCACCCAGGCAAAACAACCCTGGACTTGGGGACCTGATCAAGAATCTGCCTTCCACACCCTTCAGAAGATCTTTACTGTTGCACCTATCCTCCTCCTCCCTGACACATCAAAACCATTCACCTTAATGTCCAACGCCTCCCTTACTGCAGTGGGTGCTGTATTAATGCAGCTGGATGCCAACAGCAACCTCCACCTGTGTGCATACCTCTCAAAAACCCTAGGCTTTGTGGAATGGAACTACATCATCTATGACCAACAACTCCTTGCTACCGTCCTTGCCCTCAACAAATGGCATCAGTACCTACAAGGGACTGATCACCCTGTCACAGTCATTACTGATCATAGAAACCTCTTGTACATTCACACTCCTCAAAAACTCTCTCATCAACAGGCCAGATGGAGTATCTTCCTACAAGACTTCAACATCATCTGGGATGTTATTCCTGGATCTGAAATGGCCCCTGTTGATGCCCTGTCCAGGAAAGACCATGTTGACACCTTCCTCAACAACACTGAATCTTCTATCCTGCCCAACCATACTGTTATTCGTGTCTTGAACCTTGCCCTCCAAGCAAAGATGATATGCTCCTTGTCCACTGACCCCTTAGTCCAACGAGCCCTTGAGGCTGCTGCCAATGGCTCTCCCTTGTTCTACCACTCTCTTCCCTCTGATTGGCTATATAATGGCCAAAACATGTACTTTAAAAATTGCTTGTACATATGTCCCTGAGAATGCCCATCATGACCTCATCTCTTCCCTTCACTTCTCTCCTGCTAGAGGCAATGAAGGAATTTTCCATACCAAACAATGCCTCCAACAGGATTACTGGTGGCCCAGCATGGATACCTATATCCACTGGTTTATCTCCAGGTGCCCCATTTGCCAAGCCAACAAGGTTAACACCCACCCCACAGTTCCCATGTTGTTACCACTCCCCTCTACCACTACCTGCCCATTCCAGCAAATTTCCATCAATCTTATATCCAGCCTCCCTCCTGTTCATGGCCTGGACTCAGTATTGGTCATGGTCAACCATGGTCATATGAAGGGGGTAAATTTCCTCCCTTGCTCAAAAACCATCAATGCTGCCAGTATTGCAGACCTCTTCTTCAGGAATGTCTTTCCTAGATTTGGCATCCATGACTCCTGCATCTCCAATAGAGGCCTCCAATTCTCCTCTGCCTTTGCTAGAGAGCTAGCCTAGCTCTTGTCCTACAATGTAAAGATATCCTCTATCTATCACCCATAGACTGATGGAGAAACAGAACAAGTCAACCAGGAACTCAAAACCGATCTCCACATCTTCTATGAAGGATGACCCCATCAATGGGCCAATCTCCTCCCCCTAGCTGAGTTCTCCCACAATTCTGCCACCCACTCTTCCACCCACCAAACACCATTCCACCTCATGATGGGATACCAACCCTGCACCTATCCACCAATCAGAAAAACCTTCCTTCCCACCTTAGAAACCCTTCTGACTACCATCTCCAAGGCATGAGATGAAGCTCTTGCTGCTCATCAGAAGACACAGCAACTAATGAAAGAGTGCATCTCTTCCACCTTCTGCCCATGGAAAACCAGAGATAAGGTCTGGCTGGAGTCCACCAACCTTTGCTTCCCCTATCCATCCAAGAAGCTCACCCTAAAAAGAGTAGGACCTTTTGAGATTACTGAAGTCCTCTCCAACCTTGCATACCACCTCAAAATTCCCCCAACCTGGAAATGTCACAATGTTTTCCATGCATCCAAGCTTTCCTCTTACCACACCTTCCTGGAATATGGGTCTGCATTCCCATTCCCCCCACCTGACATTGTCAACAATGAAGAGCAATACAAAGTCGAGGCCATCCTAGCCCATTGTGGAATTGGAAGATGATGAAAATACCTCATCAAGTGGACTGGCTATGTGACTTCCAAGAACACTTGGGAATCTAAATCAAACCTTAAGGATGCCACTGATCTACTTAAGGAGTACAAGACAACCAGGAACCTCTGATGAACTGCTTCACCCTCCCCTTTTGGCTTCTTCTCATCTTCATCTGTGCTGCTCTACTTTTTGTCTCCATTGCCCTCCTAAAGACTGTCCACCACATCTTCTCCAAGTCCATTCTCCACCACCTCATCACATGAAACCCATCAACCACCTCTTTGTCACCTTCTCCCACCCACAGTTCCAATATAAAGTCTTTATCCCAGGAACCCCTTTTCACCTCACCTTCCTATCAGAACACACTGCTTCCCACTTCTATTACTATTGCCTCTCCTACTGTCTGTACCATACATAAATGTCTCTCCCAGCTGCCCTCTCTCATCCAATCCAACCAACCATCCTCCCCAAGCTACCCTGCCACCTCCTCTATGCCAGGATCCTAGAGAATGCTCCTCTTATATATAAGTTAGAGCTCCTTCCTTTCTTCCCTACTCAAATTACTGTCCATTCTATGCTACATCTTTATCACCATACTCAACAAGTATTCTATACTTACCTAAATCTGAAACCCACCCACACAGACAATATCTTTGATGTTTCCATGGTTACTGCTCTTTCTATTGGCTCCATCACTGCTATTGATCTCTTATGAGACTTAGGTTTCAACCAAATCATTGCTTCTTTAAATCCCAGTGACCTTTCCAATGTTTTCTTACCCATCTTCTCTTCCCTGACTGAAGAAGAATGCAAACACTACCTGGAACTGTCCCTCATTGCTGTACAACCTCTTCCAGCCCCCATCCCTTTCTCTCCCAACCCACTCCCTCATCCCCCTCTACTTGAATGCTTGATCTCTCCCACCTAGTCCTCTAGCAGTGAAACCTCCACCCACATCCTCTCTCTTGATGACCTCTCCCCCAACCACCCCGTCTATCTTGATCTACATTAAACCACTGTCCATGGATGGATCTTATCCTCTCCTTTCTGCACCCTTCCATCTCCTCCTTGTTCTCATTCCCCTTCTGATAAATCTGAGCATCATTGCCACTCTTGTCAGCAGTTGGGACATTGGAAGAGTGACTGTCCCTTCTATTCCTGCCCTCACTGTCATGTCCTCACCCCTGGACACCTCACTATCTGCTGTCTTCTTTTCCAATGTGACTTCTGTCCTTTGGCTCCATGAACCAAGCAAATACAATAGCAACTAAAAACACACCATCTCCTGGATGACATCAATCATGATGTACTTGTACATCAATGAAGAAGTCTACAACACTGACAACAAGTACATCAGCTTTGCACTGTTGCACATGAAAAAGAAAGCTGCTGCCACTTGTGCAGAGAACTTTACCAAGAAGGCCTTAATTGGCTCCAATTCTAGCCTAGGAACATTCCTCAACTTCTGAGACCAATTTGTCAGGATGTTCAAGATCCATGATGTCACCAACAAGGCCATCTCCTGGCTATACAACACTAGGATCCAAGAAACCAAGGACAAGAAAGGGCAGTTAGCATACAAGCTGACCCTAGATGAATACAGTGGTTCAAAAAACTGTCCCAATGTTTGTCTATTTTGCACTAAATGTGATGGTGTTCAATAACATCTAATTATTATCCAATACTATGAGTGTATGAAATGTAGTACCTGCCCTTGGGCTTCTATTGGCCCAAGAGCCAAATTATTTGGTTATGTTTTGGTGAAATGGTAGCCATATCAAAATGACAACTCATTGGAATAGTTTTTTGACTTTGAATTTTCATTACATGTATTGGACCATGGTATGTTGTAATATGATGTTACCCTTATGTCATTAATTAGCCTCCAGTATATATAAACCCTACCGTCACAAATAAATTTCCTTATTCTCATCATGAATCATCTCTCTTGCTTTTTTCAATCTTTTCTGTAGGAAAATTGCATCCCAAACTGGTCTAGGGAAGTCTACTGTGGCTAGAGTCCTTCAGAAAATCCAACCAGAGAAAGAAAACCATCATGGTGGTCGTCCTTCAAAACTCTCTTCCATTAATAAACATGCTATTGTTAAGCAGATTCTTACTGGAAAAACCAACAATGCAGTTCAGGCCACTCATTTCATCAATTCCATTGTCAGCACTCCTGTCTGCCCACAAACAGTCAGGAATATCCTTAGGAAAGCCTCTCTAAAGGCTGTGGTAAAGAAGAAAAAACCTCTTCTCTCTACTACTCATAAAAAAAGAAGAAGGGCCTTTGCTTTGAAGTACCAGCATTGGACTGTGGAGGACTGGAAGAGGGTAATTTGGTCAGATGAGACTAAAATCAACAGGATTGGATCAGATGGACAAGAATATGTGTGAAAAAAGAAAGAAAAGAAGATAACTTCCAAAGAGATCAAAGGTACAGTCAAGTTTGGAGGAGAATCACTCATGATATGGGGCTGTATTGAGTGGAATGGTGTGGGAGTTTTAAGTGAGGTTAAGGGAAGGATGGATGCTAAACAGTATGTGGCAATTTTGGAGGAAGGATTGTTGCAGAGCATGGAGGACTCTGGAATTCTTGCAGATGAAATTATCTTTCAGCAGGATAATGATCCCAAGCATACTTCTAGAAGAGCTCAAATCTGGTTTGAGGAGCAAGATATCAAGCTTCTGGATTGGCCTGCTCAATCTCCAGACCTCAATCCCATTGAACACACTTGGAGTCACTTGAAAAGACATCTTTCAAACTATGAAAGGGCACCTACAGGAGTTCATGAATTATGGGATAGGGTGGTAGAAGAGTGGGGAAGAATTTCTGTGGAGAAGTGTCAGAAATGGATAGAAAGCATGCCTAGAAGGATTCAAGCAGTTATCAAGGCCAAGGGAGGTCATCCCAAGTACTATGTAAATACCATCTTTTTTATAAAGTCAAAAAACTGTCCCAATGAGTTGTCATTTTGATATGGCTGCTATTTCATCAAAACATAACCAAATGATTTGATTCTTGGATTGGTATGCACCAAAGAGTAAGTACTATATTTTATACACTCATAGTATAGTATAATAATCAGGTGTTATTGAACACCATCATATTTAGTACAAAACATGCAAACATTGGGACAGTTTTTTGAGCCACTGTACATCACTCAGTTCCAGACCCAGGTATCCCTAGCAGAAATCACCAAGGACCATGTTCTCATTGACTTCTTTAGCATAGGAATCCCCACCAAAATGGTAATCTAATCCTTGCATAGGAAATAGTTCCTGATACCATAGAAAGTTGGCAAATCAAAAGCCACCTCTTACTTCTCCAAGATCAAACACATGGAAGAGATCGCCTTTGGGCAAACATCTCCTACATGATACCTTCCAACACCACCAAGGTCCAATGCTTCAGACCACATACATCAACCAGATCCTGATATTGTCATCTCAGAACTAGCACCATATGACCCTGATGCCATGGATATTAGCACTGTCAAGTGTGAGAAGGCATGCTCTACAAGTACCAGTGAATGCCTGGCAAGGCATAAAACAACAACAACAACCCTGAAATCTCTGGCATGAGGTAAAACTGCAACCAAGACCTCTGAACCAGTCCAAGTTGGTATTATTGCTAACAGAAAGATCACTGGATCTGTCAGAAGACCTCCTGGCCAGCCCAAGACCCCTAATAATGAAGATTTCAACACAAACCACCCCACATCAGATCAATACCATCTACTTATCACAACAGACAAGTTACAAAACTATACAAGTCATTCCAGTATCCAAGAAAAAGAATGCTTCCTTCACAAACAGATACTTGCCACTAGCAAAACAATCTCAGCCATGACCAGCATGTTATAAAACCATACAAGTAGCTTCTGTTCAGATGAAACAAGTATCCAAGCTCACACCTGCAGAATGTTATATTTTATTTCTCTTTCTCACATTTAACCTTTATCTTTACTTGGCTAAGTACTTAACCTTTGCACATTTGAGTCATGTTTTCTCACTTAGTCAAACTGTTTTACTAATCAGCTGATTACTTCATCTTCTTTAGTCATTGATTGCTCATTGATGACTTATTTCACTTATTCATCACTTACTCAATATGCCTACCCTTAACTTGGTCCATGCACACTCAGCTAGCTATATAAACCCTAGCTTGTTACCCTGTAACCTTAGTCTAGATCTCCTTGAGCTTTCCCCTTGAATCTCATCCTTTATCAAAGAGACTCCTCTTTACTCTTGAGTGAGAGCTACCACCAAACTCTTTGAATCCGTTGACATGTACTTGTCTAGACCAAGTACTTATTCCAGTATAACTTATAGCTGAAACTGTTATGTCTATCTAAGAATAGGCATAGCCTTGAAAGACCTGGGTCAAGATTTTTCTGTCAATGAATAAACAAAGGTTCTGTACTTGGTCTAGACAAGTACATGATCTTTGGATTCAAAGGGTTCAGTGATAGCTTGCACTCAAGAGTAGCAAGGAGTCTCTTGGTAAAAGATAAGATTCAAGAAAAGCTCAAGAAGATCTAGACTAGTGTTACAGGATATTGAGCTATAGTTTATATAGCTATGGAATCATGCATGGACCAAGTTAAGGGTAGGCATATGAGTAAGTGATGACAATGAGGAATGAGTCATCAATTAATAATTGATAACTTAAGGAGAATGAAGTAATCAGCCAATTAGTAAAACAAGTTGACTAAGTGAGAATACATGACTCGAACATGCAAAAGTAAATACTTAGCCAAGGGTTAAATAGAATGAGAATGCAGTCAACCATAGAAAAGAGAAAAGAAACATAACATAACACCCTTAGTATGCCTGAACACTGAATCAGGCTTTTATAAGTCAAGATTGTGGTTGACTAGGGAACCAGTCATGTTTGCATAGGTGTCATTGTCATAGATGTTGTCTCCTGGGAAGAGAGAACAAGGAAAGGAAGGTTGTCTACCAGTTGTTATTCATGTGGATAAAGAAGGTCATTGAGCTCTATCCCTATGGGGAGAGGGAACAAATTGGGGAGGTGGACTTTGTTGAGAATAGTAGGAGGGTGGTTAAGAATGTGATTGACCGGATGTAAAGGAATCCAATGACCATGGTGGTTCAATGCATTGAGCAGGACATCTTTCCTAAGTGTGGCCAGATTGACAATTCAGGCAATTGGGACATTGATAGGCAGGGCATTCTATGTGGATGTAACCAAGTTAATGGCAAAGATAACAACCTTCATGGTATCTTGGATGGCTAGGGAGAAGGGGACAGTTTCATCCAGCTTTGTGCCAGGCATATTTAGTCCTCTCTAAGACTCAGAGTTCCTTTACATGGAGTGGAGAGGAAGATGCAGAAGGAGTGGAAGGGATAGGTAAAGCAACAGGCAAACAGGTACATAGGTCATGCTAACTCTTGAAGATATCTGTCAAGATCTAGGGGGAATTCTCTCATCTCCATTTGATGGATGAGAAGGGTGAGAGACATAGTTAGATTTGAATAGATGTTATTAACAATGATGGATATAATGGTGTATCCAGGATTGATAGAAAAGATGTTTCAGATTGACAGATAGTAGAGTTGGAGGAAAGAATGGTAGAGAGCTAGGAGAGGGGATCTGAGATCCAGGTGCACTGAGATTGGGACTGTGAGATGGGAATCTCAGGTACATGCAAGGAATTGTTTGGCATATGTTTCATTTGGTAATTCATCCCTTACTCAATGGGCATAGATTGGGAGGTCAATGGACATGATGGGTTGGTTAGGTGGAGATGGTTTGACAGAGTGTGGTAGATGGATGGTGGTTATACTCCATCTAGGGATGGCCTGGATAGAAGATGTTGTGATAGAAGATTTGGTGTTGGATTGGCAAGAGGGGGAAGTAGGGCAAGAGGCCATACTTTGTATGAAGATCAGAAATTTGGAAATGGAGAATGGAGAATAATGAGAATAATAGCAGCAAGGAATCCAAGAATTTCAAAAAGTAAGATTAAAGTGAAAAAGAAAAGATAATGGTCTTTTGTTTCTTTTTTCATACAAGGGGGCACTTATGTAGAGGTGCCACATCTCTGAGAGGTTTGAGGGAAAATGGAGGGGAGTTTTCTTTTGTAATCTTCTAGGGTGGACTTTGAATGTTTCAGGTTAGTTTCAGGTTCCCATGAATCATCAACAGTGGAGTATCCTTTCCATCAGATCAGAAAATAGAAGCCTACTGGAGTTCTTTTGTGTTTCAGAATTCATTCTACTTTGAATTCTTCATTTCTATTGATGCGATCAGGGGGTGGTCTAGGGAAGTTCCATCCATGAATTTCATTTTTGCTATATGGGGATAGAAGGGGTGCATGGAACACCAGGTGAATTTTGTTCCAGATAGCAGGTAGATGAAGTTGGTATGTGATTGGGGATAAAACTTTGACAATAGTAAAGGGACCTTCTCTTTTAGGTGCAAATTTCAGGTTTGGAGTGGAATTTCTAAGATTTTTGGCTTCTAACCACACTTTCTGTCCTAGAGTGAATGGTGTGAAGGGTTTTTTGTTTCATGTGGCCATGTTTTGTCTGGCAAGGTGGTAAGCTGCCAGTGCTTTGTTTTTGGCAGCAGTAAGGGCCTTGATGCAGCTTTCAATGGCAGGTATATTAGTCATTGTTAGAATGGTAGGAAGGAGATGGGTTTCATATCCCATCATGAGAAAGAACAGAGATTTGCCAGTGACAGAATGAGGGCAGTGATTATAAGTGAATTCTGCCATGGGAATATGTTCCAACCAGGCAGAAGATTTATCTCCACAAAAGATCTGTAGATAAGTTTTGAGTTCTTGGTTAACTCATTCAGTTTCTCCATTGGTTTGAGGATGGTAGGCAGTTGATAAAGATAGATTGTATTCAAGGAGTTTTCCCAGAGCTTTAGCAAAGGAAGAGGCAAATTGGGGGCCTCTATCTGAGATGATTTTGTTATGGAGACTGCCAGGGCAGGACCCTGAACCTGTCTGAGTGATGTGAACATTGTGACCATCACACCGAGATTTTTTGTGGTTGACCATGGAAGCTGATGACTCCAATGCACAAGAATTCCATATGTTTGCTGTCAGTCTCACTTTTTACACTCTCCTTGTGAAGGCAGCAGCCAAGGGAAAGGTTGCTGCTCAAAGGGAAGC
>JBBPKJ010001126.1:0-12861 GCA_038089195.1 Brasilioporus rufonigricans | reverse complement strand
TTCCTATGTCACTCTGACATCTCTCCATTCTTGTTTTATCTTGACACTCTGTCACTCCTGTTTCACCTCTGTACCTTTGCACATTGTATGTCTACCTGATCTCGTTTCCACCTTAGTAATCCACCTCCAATTTACTATATAATCTCCATATTTCTGTCTTGTATACCTTAGTCTGAATATCAACAGAACTTGATGTTTTCTACCTCTGTCCATTTCTGCTCTACTCCACCAGACTGAACTTGACTCTCCTCATCTTGTTTGTTGTCCCTTTGACTTGAGTTCATAGTAACTCTCATCTGACATCTGACCCTCCAACCTCCAAAATCGGGACACCGGACCTATGCAAGGCACACCACATAAGGTGAAGCCAAGTCCTGGACCAACCAAATATAACAACTCTGGCATTCCGGAGTTACACTTGGGGCATGTCAACTGAGTTTAACACCTTGTCTCATGATGGTAACATCCACTGTATCAATGTCTCTACTAGAAGGATGCTCTTGAAGTGGTGCATTCACAGTACTGAGGACATTAGGTACATCATTCTAGCAGACAATGGCATGTTTATTGCAGCCTTTACTGGTTCATGGGTCTTGCTCTGGGATACCATGACACAAGAACAAATTTTTGTTGTTGAGCATACACACAAGGTCTCATCAATGGCTATATCATTATTATTTGATCTTGTGACCAGTGGAGATGAGACAATTACTGTTCACAATATCTGCAATATGCTTCCCTTGCACTACACCAATGATGCAAGTGACTTAGGACAAAACTTTGGTGCATCAAATTCATTTCTGCTTGATTGTAAATTATTATCCTTTATATAGAGGTCATGGTGAAACTTATCTGAGGGTTGCATATACAACTCATTGCATCATAGCAAATTTTCCAGGAGAAAGATGTTCCCATCCAGCTCCTATATGAGCAGGTGGAGAGCTTGAGTATGTCCAATGTCACCCTGCACTGTATGTCATCTGGATTCCATGCACTAGGTAGCAGCATCACACAGCTCAAAAGCACCAACCAAGAACTCCATGACAAGCTCACCAAGTCTCAACATGCAGTTAATAAGCAGAATAAGACTATTGAGTTACTATGCTCAGAGTTTCATACACAATGAATTCACACAAGTATGTCCATCACCATCACAACTCATGCTCCATTCATATCTCCATCTGTTAGATGATGAAATTGCATAACTTAAACAAGCCAATGAGGGGGTATATCAACAAGTTTCAGTATAAAATCTTATGATAGTGTTTGACCATCTCCATCAGAATTTACACAGCAGTGAATCAAGACATTGGAGAAGATTGGAGATGAGGCATTGAATGCTAAGAAACTGGATGAAGTGCTTGTGGCTTACTGTATGGTACTGTCGCTCAGTTGTTTGACCCATAATACAGTGTTGATGAAGTGGACAAGCATGACCTTGACTGATTGCTCAGCATGCAAAGTGCAAGAGCCACAGTCAAGGCAAGCTTTCTGTGATGGTTTCAATACACATATCAACTCTCAGTTTAATTTAATGTACCAAGATGTGTTGTTTTACAACATTCTGGAAGGGGATGGTCACTTCACAGAGGCTGTTGATGATTTCCGACAGATGAAGAATGAGGTACTAGATGATACAAGTATCTATGAGCAGGTGGAAGGATATAGTGCATATGTTAGGATCAGATCCTCCAGTCCAAGTCTGACCAGAGATCAGGGGATGACAGGCAGAGTTGAGAGGTGGAATGATGGAGGTGGACACAATGTCCAGAGCAGAGGTGTTGGAGTGAAGGGGGAACACAGTGAGGATGTTAGCACAGAACTTATGTGTCATGCCCTTAAGCAGGCCTGTATTCTCATAGTTCAGGATGAAGTTCTGACAGGGAGAGAGGGAGGAAATCAGACAGAGACAGGAGACTGTCTTAGTTGATATTAGTACTAATGTATAGCATACAGGAGAGGTCATTAAATATATTCAGAGTAAGGTACAGAAATATGAAAGGGGAACAAGGATCAGTATCCAAATAAGCAGAAGGGTTTCAGATGTCAAATAAAAGTAGGTAGAAGGGTTTTGAATGTCAAATAACTTGCAAGGGATGGATATGGATTTCAGATGTCAAGGGACAATGACATACCAAAAAGAGACAAGGGTCTGAGTGGAGGATGATGTCTGGAACAGAGCTCCAAGGGATGAAGGGGTAATGGACAGAGGGGTATGGAGGTGGGCAGAGATGGCCAGAGGAGGTGTGACAGAGGTCAGAGGGATGGATGTGACAGTACCTTCCCTTTAAGGCTGAGCTCTTGAGGCCTTAGTAAGCACAGATGTCCAGTTGGAGCCAATCCAAGGGGGCAGTCAAGCCCCTATGAAGAGGACTACCAGGAAAGGTGACAATGATGTGGATTTGCTTACTAGGTGGAGTCTGAAAATTTTCACCTCAGAGTATAAAGATTGGACTTGATGCCCAAGCAGCTTCAACAGATACCACCTCCATCCCAAGCATGTCTGACAAAGAGACAAGGTCCACAATGCCCACTGCTAGTGAAGACAAGGAGGAGTTGGCCCTTAAGGCCAAGCTTGCACAGCTACAAGAGTGGAAGAAATGTGAGTGCACTATGCACCTATGCTGCAAAGCAGAGCAGTGAGAGTGTAATGTGGATAGCTTCAATGCAGACAGTGTTACGACTATCTAGGATAGGCATATCCTTGAAAGACCTGGATTCTTTGGTTCAAAGGTTCCTGCTGTAAATAATACAGGAGAGTACTTGGTCTAGACAAGTACTTGATTGAAAGGTTTCAAAGGGTTTGATGGTAGCTCTCACTCAAGAGTAGAGAGGAGTCTCGTTTGTTCAAGAGGATATGATTTGAGGAGATCTAGACTAGAGTTACAGGATATGATATGAAGGTTTATATATCCTAAGTATTGGTTAAGGATAGGCATATTGGTAAGCAATGAATAAGCATGTGGAGTCAGCAATGAATAATTGATGACTAAATGGAATAGAATAATCAGCTGATTAGTAAGACAACTTGACTAAGAGAGAAAGCATGACTCGAATGTGCGAAATAAAGTACTTAGCCAAGGGTAAGGATGTGAAAAGATAAGGGAGAAAAGAGTAATTGTAACACCCACTCCTATTTTTGTCACCTCTCCTACTGTCCATTCCACTCCTGAACCCATGTCATTCCATCCTTCCACCCTCCATATAGCTGCCCTTCATTCCATCAGACTGGAACACCTCCCCTTCCCCCAACAAAGAGCACTCTTCTCTGCAATTCTAGAGGATGCCCCCACCATATTCCAATTGGAATAGCTACCCTTGTACTCCTGTAATGTCCCAATCCTCTCTACTGTACAATTGTATTACCATGCTCAGCAACTTCTTAACCTTCATTTCACTCTCTGTTCAGATAATCTACCTTCTACTTACACTAGACCTCTGGCTTTAGGCCTCTCTTTCCTTCCCTCTGTCACACTAGACCTCTTGGATGATTTGAACTTTGGCCAGTACATCCCTTCACTCCCATCTACACCCTTATTCCACTTGTGTTCACCCATCTTCCTCTCTCTCACTCCTGATGAACAAGCCCACTTTCTAGGATAGAACCCTCCACTCATCACCACCTCTTCCACTCCTTCTCCTCCTCCACTATCTATACCTTCTGAGTTCAATATCCACCTTGCGGAAGCATTTCCTCTCCCCTTTGCTTGAAGATGATGAGGATGACCAAGCTACCCTCCTCCCTGTTGATGTCCCCTCTGAGGATGATCCTTCCTTTTGAGAGCTCTATTGGTGAACTCAGCATGGACTCATCCTCTCTTCCCATTTCTCTACACTCCCTCCATCTTGCTTCTTCCCCTCTTCTCCAGCTCATCCTCAAGGACTTTGCTTTCACTGTGGACAACCTAGCCGTTGGAAGATCAACTGTATGGCTGTTAAGACTGGATCCTCTGATCCAAGTCTGACAGAAGATTGGAGGATGATAGGTGGAATTGAGAGGATGGGTGGTGGAGGTGGACATAATGTCCAGAGTAGAGGTGTTGGAGCAGAGGGGGATGTAGTGAGGACATCAGCACAGGAATTATGTGTCATGCTCTTAAGCAGGTCCATGTCCTCATATTTCAGAACAGAGTTCTGACAGGAGGTGGAAGGGAGAATTGGACAAGGACAGGAGACTGTCTTAGTCAATATTAGTGCTAATGTATAGCATACAGGAGAGGTCCTTAAATATGGTCGGAGTAAGGTATGGAAATATGAAAAGGGAACAAGGATCAGTACCAAAGTAGGTGGAAGGGTTTCAGATGTTAAATAAAAGTAAGCAGAAATGTTTTGGATGTCAAATAACTTGCAAGAGATGGATATGGATTTCAGATGTCAAAGGATGATGACATACAAAAAGAGACAAGGGTCTGAGCACTGCAAAAATAGGTCTGAGTGGAGGATGAGCTCTGGAACAGAACTCTGAGGGATGAATGGATAATGGACAGAGGGATGCAGAGGTGGACAGAGATGGCCAGAGGAGGTGTGATAGAGGTTGGAGGGATGGATGTGACAATGGCCTACTTTTGCCCCTATTGCCACTGTTCTGCCCATGGGCATCAGCCCTTCTCCTGTATTTGCAAACAATGCAAGAAGTGCCTTTGGTGGGGCCATGGAGATCATTACTGCCCAAATAGGAGATGTGGTGTCTATGATACCCTTGATCACATCACTGACAATTGCTGCTGCAGAGATGATGATGATAATGACATTATCTCCAATGGTGACCAGGATGGACTGGATAGGATTTGGAAATCTTGAAGCAGGATTTTGAGTCTACAAAGAGAGTATTGTTATGGCTATCCATCTTCATTTCCATCTCTTTATCATTGTCTTCCAACATTGTCACATATTTCCATTTGCCTTCACCTCATTCACTTATTTTCTTCTCATTTTCTATCCTGATAATATCTTGGTATATCCTTTCTCTTCTTGATAACCCCCTCCTCAGACTATTACTCCTACAATGTTTCTCTTATAACATTGGATGTTCTGATCTCTTTATCATTGCTAAGCCTTTATCCTGCAGGTTCAATTCCTATGTTCCAGCTTAGTCAAACTATTTTACTTCATCATGGTCTGTGTGGTGGCAGTGCCCCATTTATTCCTTATCATTCTATATGATTCTGACCTTACCCTAAATCACCTGTATACAGTAACATACATAAACTAGCTAAAAGACCCTCTGTAACTTTAGCTAGTTGTATGCAATCTTGCACACTACTTTGCTCCCTCAGTGTGTCCTCTAAGTCTATCCTCTTGCAGGATGTTGTGTCTCTCAGTGAGTACCTCCCTGCATCAGGGAAGTGTCACCAAGACAATAGGAAGTGCCCATCCATATTACATTCCTCTTTAGCCAATAGTGCAACAATTGCAAAGATAACATCAGCCACCAAGATGGCAATCAAAGCCAAAACCACCAAGCCAAAGTTCCTACCCCCTGAATATGTCCAATTTACTAAAGTCTTCTTGAAAGAAGCAATGGATCACCTTCCTACTTCACAACCTTATGATCACAAGATCAACCTAGATTAATCCTTTTCCACTCAAATAGGAAAGGTGTATTCCCAGTCAGTGAAAGAACAACTAGCTCCTGAAGATTTTCTCAAAGAAAACCTGGACACAGGAAAGATAAGACTCTCAAATTCACCTCAAGTGTCTCCTTTCTTCTTTGTCAAGAAAAAAGACAGGAAGCTCTGATCCTGTCAGGACTACCAATACATATGTTAATGAACACACCATCTTGGATGCCCATCCCCTACCACTAATATCTGACTTAGTCAACAAATGAAAAGATGCCAAGGTTTTTACAAAGTTTGACATAAGATGGGGATATAACAATGTTGGAATTAAGGATGGACATGAATGGAAGGCTGCATTTATAACCTACAAGGGGCTTTATGAATCAATGGTCATGTTCTTTTGGCTAACCAACTCACCACCCACTTTTCAAAGGTTTATGAACAATTCCTTCTGGGATATGATGGTGGAAGGATGGTTGATCATTTACATGGACAATCTGCTTGTATTCTCCCCAGACAACTCAATCCATCAAGAATACACCAAATAGGTTCTTCAATGAATGGAGGAGTTGGATCTCCATCTCAAACTGGAGAAGTGTACATTTGGAGCACAAGAAGTGGAGTATCTAGGAATGATGCTAAAACCTGAACAACTCACAATGGACTCCACCAAACTAGATGGACTCACATCTTGGCCAATTCCTAACTCAGTAAAGGAAGTACAATTGTTTCTGGGATTTGCCAACTGCTATAGATGCTTTATTCCTGACTACTCCTCCATAGCATGACCCCTTATTGACCTCACCAAGCAGTCAACAAGGTGGCAATGGACCCCAATATGCCAACAAGCATTCAAATCCCTAAAGCAGCTTTTCCTTTCCAAATCTATCCTACAACTCCCTGACCCAACCAGACCCTTTGCTATTTCCACTGATGCCTCAGCATTTGCATCTGGAGCACTCCTTCTTCAGACCAACACAAATTTGGATTGGCATCCCTGCTCTTATCTTTCACAATAATTTTCCCTGGCAGAACACAACTATGACATATATAACAGAGAACTTTTAGCAATTATTCATGCCCTAAATACTTGGCAACACACTCTTCATGGGTCATCATTCCCCATCCAAGTCTTTACTGACCATAAAAACCTGACCTACTTCAAATAGCCCCAACACCTTAACCAACAACAAGCCTGATGGCTCTTGGACCTTGCTGACTTTGATCTAAAACTGGTCCACATTCCAGAAAAACTCCTCATAGCCCCTGACATCCTATCCCAATGATCCAACCTCTTTCCATCTGATGGTGACAATATGGAAACTACCCTACTACCACTGCCCCTCTTCATCAATGCCATTGATTCCACCCTTTATGATCACATTTCTAAGTTCTCCAAGACTGACCCTTTGGTATTACAAAAACTCCACCTCATCAATGATGATGTCCCTGTCCCACTCTGTTCATGCCTTGGCAACTTTCAGCTTGTATGGGATGTCCTTACCTATCAAGGACATATCTATGCTCCCACTGACAGAGATCTCCAGTGGTCCATCCTCCAATGCTGCCATGACCCCTGGCTATCTGAAAACCTGCCAACTGGTTGCAGCTGAACTTTGGTGGCCTGGTCTCATCCATTCCATCAAACAGCATGTTGATGGCTGTGCAGCTTGCCAACAAAATAAGACAAACACTCATCCCACTGTTCCACCACTTACTCCCATCCCTTCCCAGATCTCTACACCCTTCCAACAGATCCACTGCAATCTAATCACCAACCTCCCAATCTCTGATAGATTTGACTCCATGTTGGTTGTTGTTGACCATGGTCTTACAAAGGGGGTAATTCTTTGCCCCATGAAGAAAACTATCACCACTAAAGGGATAGCCACTCTATTTTTCCTCAAAGTTTATACCAAATTTGGACTTTATGACAAAATCACATTGGATTGTGGTCCCCAGTTTACATCTTCCTTCTCTAAAGGACTCATTAAATATGACCTATTGTTATCTACCACTTATCATCCACAAATGGATGGTGAAACAGAAAGAGTTGACCAAGGAATCAGAACATACCTTTGAATCTTCTGTGGAAATAACCTCATCTCTTGGATCCAAAACATTTCCCATGCTGAATTCACCCATAATCACCATCCTCACTCCATCACCAACCAATCACCTTTCTACCTCATGATGGGATATGAACCCATCACTTTGCCATCTGTTCTTTATTCCTCTAATGTCCCCGCTGTGGAAAATTGGCTCAAAATCCTTATGGCCACTAGAGATAAGGCACTAGCTGCTTATGAACTCACCTGACAGGTGATGACAGCTTGTTCCAAAAAGAAATACACCCCATTCTGCAAATGGGACAAAGTATGATTAGAAGCATGGAACTTGAAATGTTCCATTGTCAATCTGAAGTTTGCCCCAAAATGAGAAGGCCCATTTACCATGGTATAGGTGCTATCACCTGTCACTTTCAAACCCTGCCTTCCTAAGACATGGAAAATCCACCCTGTATTCCATGCTTCTCTTTTATCACCTTATCACAAAAACTCCATACATAGCCCAAACTTCCTGAAACCACCACCTGACTTAATAGAAGGTGAAGAAGAATTCAAAATAGAGTGGATATTAAAACATCAAGGCCCACCAATTTCCTGATCCTTCCTGATCTGATAGAAAGGATATCCTTTGGAAGATGAATCATGGGAACTAAAATAGAACATAAAACATTCTAGCTCCACTTTAAAAGAATATAAAAGATGCCACTTCCTTGATCTCTTTCCTCTAACCTGAACCACCATCTCCCTATGCAAACAAAATGTCTAACATGTCCAACCTCTATGAGTCCTCCTTTACCTCCACTGTTTCCTCTGACACTAGCCCTATCAAACCAACCCAAATTGCCAATATCCTATCCTCACCAATTGGTTTCCCTGTTGAATCCATCAATATTCCTCTTCATGGCTTTCAAACCTGAGATGGAACTCCCACCAAAGAATATAGCATGCTTGTCCAAGATTTCATTTTCAATTCTCATTTGACTATCCCCATATCAGCCTCCTTAGAATCCAATTCTGCCCTTTTTGCCCTATATGCAGCTCTTTTACAGATTGAACATCTATGTATCTTTATCCCTCAAGAAAATTCCCATGCCCCTATCTCTTTAATCCAAAATATCTTAATTGACACACATTGTAACCTTGTCCACTACCTCTATCAAGCCCAGCCTTGATTGCCACCCCTTTGGCATCCTTTTCCATACTCAACCCAACTGAGTTTTTAGCTCTTGAACATATTGAGAACCATTAGACCAGCAGACAAGGGCATCATCCCCTTCCACCTAGTCATCCTCAGTATAACCACACATGCTTCTAATGCCAACAACTCAGTTATGAAAGAGTCAATTGTCAGTGGTACCAATGCCCCATTTGCTTATGCTTTGTTCCTGGGCAAAATCAAGAAATGTGTGGACTTTGCTGCCCTCCTCCCTACAGGTCTCCAACCATCTTCCCATTGAGCTCCAACTCCTCTGGCACCTCCCATTCCTCCCATTCCACACACACCTCCACTAGTGGTTGCCCTCCTAGGCACCCAACTTACATCCCTCCACCTAGGTCAAGGATTCCACACCTGCCCACACCCACCCCTACCATTGACAATGAAGATAAAATGGACAAAATCAGATACACCAACATCACTGGCTCACCAGGGCATTACAACTTGGACTTTTAGATCCTTGTCATAGTCTCAGGACATAAAAGGGGGGTAATGTTATGTTTCCTTTCCTATGCTAAACTTTTTCCTTCACTTCACCAAGTTCTTAGTGCTACTCATGTGTATAACAGTTTATTTCATCAAGTTGTTGGTTCAAACCAACTGACTTTGCTTTTATTTCATTGCTTATTCATTTTCCTTTGCTAATTGGCTGAGTGCTCATCTCTCCTTTGTCATTCAACTTCTCTTGGCCAATTACTCATTTACCACTACTCAGCCTTATCTCCTTATCTCTGACTTGACCTGCTTAGTCATCACTATTCCTCACCTGCCATAAAGCAGGCTCTACTAGTATATAAACCCAGCAGATCTCATAGCTATTTCCTCACTCTTGTTCTTCTGTACCATTGCCTAGTTTCTGCATCTACTCTTGCTCTCAAGTCTCTAGACCCACTTTTAAGTGGACTACTAAGGGTATCCAGTCCCTTCCCTGGTGGTAACCACTCCACATTTCCATTGCTACCAAAGTAGCTCCTTGCCTCCTATAAGAGGAACCCCTGTTGGTGCACTTCACTGCTTAACTAAGCAGAACTCCTGTCAGTCCTATATGGTGAACTTGACAACCTCAGCCTTACAGGACTACACTTGGTCCAACCTGGGTCAAGTGTAACAACAGCTTCTGTCCTCCTCTCTTTCCCAGACCACAAAGAAACCCTTGATCTCATGGTGATTGGCTGTGGAAGATCTCAAATAATTCTAGAGATACCCTGGCTATGATCTTGGAACCCCAAGATCAACTGGATAGCCAGAACCCTCTCCATCCATGGATCCTCTTGCCCCATGTGAAAAGCCTTTGACACTGTCCTCACCAGATACTTTCATAATGTGATGGCTAGGAGTTGACCCCAACAAAAAGATCTCCTTTCAACAATTCCAGAAATCTTTGCTTCTTTTATAGACATCTTTGCAGAAAAAAACCATGATCTTCTCCCTCCTTCTCATCCATTTGATCATACCATCAAACTATAAAACTCCTTCTCTCCTCATGTGGCTAACATCTATCCTCTAAACTCCCAAGAGCACATTGAAGATCACCTAAAGATAGGTCACATTGTCCCCTCCAAGTCCTTCCAAGCCTCACCTTTCTTCTTCATATCCAAGAATGATGGTTCCATTTGCCCCTGTCAAGAATGTGTATCCACTCCCCCTCATCTCAGATCTAGTAGACAAGCTGAAGAACTCCACATTGTTCACCAAGTTCAACATCTGATGAACCCACAGTTATGTTTTTTGGCCTTCACAACTCCCCAGCCACCTTCCAGGCATTCATGAATCACTCCTTCTGAGACCTTATTGCAGAAGGATGGCTAGTGATCTACATGGATGACATCCTCACCCATTCCTCTGATCTTCCTACCAACCATGTCCATATTAAGCATGTTCTGGAATGGATGCATGACTTCCATCTCTCTCTCAAACTCTCCAAGTGTACCTTTGATGCCCCAAAGATAGAATACCTCAGTATGATTGTAGGAAGCTGCTCTGTGAAGATGGACCCAGTCAAACTCACTGCCATCACCAAATGGAACCCCCCATCTAATGTCAAAGCGGTTTGCTCCTTCAGAGGCTTCTGCAACTTATATTGCAAGTTTATTTCCAACTTCTCTAACATTGCTGTCCCCCTTCACATCCTTACCCAGGTAAACAATCCTGGCTATGGGGACCCAACCAAGAATCTGCCTTCTGTTCTCTTCAACAGATCTTCACTGCTGCCCCAGTCCTCCTTCTTCCTGATGTTTCCAAGCTGTTTACCTTGATGTTGAATGCCTTGCTTACAGTGGTGTGTGCTGTACTGATGCAGCTGGACACCAATGGTGACCTCCACCCCTGTGCATATTTCTCCAAGACCCTGGGATCTGCTGAGCATAACTATGACATCTATGACCAAGAACTCTTTGCTACCTTCCTTGCTCTCAAAGAACGGCACCACTACCTTTGAGGAACTGGCCACCCTATCACAATTATCATTGATCACAAAAGTTTATCCTATATGCAAGCCCTCCAAAAGCTGTCTTGACAACAAGCAAGATGGAGTATCTTCCTGCTGGACTTTGATATCATCTGGGATATCATCCCAGGCTCCAAGATGGCCTCTGCTGATGCCCTATCACAAAAGGACAAAGTAGACAACTCTCTTGACAACACTGAATCCTCCATCCTCTCTGAACATGCAGTCATCCATGCCCTCAACCTTGCTCTTCAATCAAAACTCACCTGCTCCTCCTCTTCTGACCCCCACATTAAACATGCCCTTCAAGTGCTCACTAACAAATCCCCTCTTTTCCAAAACTCCTTATCCACTTACTGGCTCTATGATGGCCAAAACCTCTACTTCTGCAATCGCTTGTATGTCCCTGAACCTATCTGATGTGACCTTGTCTCCTCCCTGCATGCCTCTCCTGCTGGTGGCCATGAAGATATCCTCCATACCCAACACCACCTCTAGCAGGACTATTGGTTGCCTGGCATGGACACCTATATCTGCAGATATATTGCTGGATATGCCACCTGTAAAGCCAACAAAGTAAACACTCACCCCACTGTCCCCCACATTGTCCCCTCTCCTATCCTCTGCCATCTGCCCCTTCCAACAAATCTCTGTAGACCTCATCTCAGGCCTTCCTACAGTATGCAATCTGGACTCTGTATTGGTCATGGTCAACAACAGTCTTATGAAGGGGGTAATTTTCCTCCCTTGTTCCAAATCAATTGATGCAGTGGGAGTTGCAGACCTCCTTTTCAAATCCATATTCCCTTGCTTTGGTCTACATGATACCTGCATCTCTGACAGAGGACCTCAATTTGCTTCTGCTTTCACCAGAGAACTTACCTGTATCCTTTCCTATGATGTGAAGCTTTCCTCCACCTATCATCCCAAAACTGATGGGGAAACCAAACATGTCAACCAGGGACTGAAGACTTACCTCTGCATCTTCTGTCAATGGAGACCCCAGCAATTGGTAGACCTCCTCCCTATGGCTAAATTCATTCATAACTCCACCACCCACTCTTCTACCCACCAATTGCCCTTTTAGCTTATGATGGACTATCAACCTTGTTCTTATCCACCAATCAGAAAGATCTTCCTCCTCACCCTAGAAATCCACCTATTCACTATCTCCAAGGCACAGGATAAAGCCCTTGCTGCACATTAGAAAACCCAACAACTGATGAAAGAGTGCATCTCCTCCTCTTTCCACCCCTAGAAAGTTGGAGACAAGGTCTGGTTAGAGGCCACTAACCTCCACATCCCTTATCCTTCCAAGGAATTATGCCCCAGATGAGTAGGACCATTTCAAATCACCCAAGTCCTCTCTAACCTCATCTTCCACCTCAAACTCACCACCTCCTGGAGATATGATGATGTCTTCCATGCCTCAAAATTGTCCTCCTACCAAACCACCCCTGAACATGGCCTGAACTTCCCTTCCCCTCACTCAGATATAGTCAAGAATGAAGAACAATATGAAGTTGAAGCTATCCTTGCCCATCATGGAATAAGAGGACAACAAAAATA
>JBBPKJ010001125.1:0-12861 GCA_038089195.1 Brasilioporus rufonigricans | reverse complement strand
CTAACTCACGGTCAGATCTGGATAATTCCGACGAGGAAAATTTTTCACGGAAGAGGTATTGTGGGTTGACCGAAAGGAACCCTGAAAAACGCCCCAAGCTGAGCACATGAGTCGTATGCAATTTTCCTTGACTCGACATATTATTTCCCTTCGTACTGTGGCATTCTCTTCTCTACTCCCCTTTTTTGCTTTTTTTTTGCTTTTTTGTGCTACGCCTGACACTACGCTCTCTTTGACGTCCAACGGATCCTCACTGTACTATTCAGCCATTCATGCATTCCATCGCCTATCACAATATGCCCACTTTCAGGTTATATCTGTCTAATTTTTGTAACACCACACCCACGTCCAATACATCTAGTTGTTCGCTTGTAAACGGTGTCGTAAGTACGTAGTGTAGTTTTAGATCTTGTTTGAATAAGGTTGTAACACGAGCCCGCGTGGAGGAGGGACGACGCTGTTGAGCACGCTGCGGCCGGGATTACGACCTCAGGTCTCAGGACGTGGCCACGCCCCTCCGACCAAGCCAACACATGTCCGTGCCGTCCCTCAATGCTACCAACCTTGTCATCGCTCTTACCTGCCTTTTCTCCCTATTGGCAAGCTATGCCGTCCTTTTTAGCGCGTTCCTCCCACTCTCAGGCATCCCTGTACGTCCATGCATCACCGCTCGCCGCCTGGCCTGCCCCTGACGTATCAACGCCGCCAGCTGCTTGACGTCCTGGCCCAGGACACGCACTACAAGTACTTTGTGCTGCTAATTATACCCACCAGTTCGTACTTTGTCATCGCGAACTGGGTCGGCTGGCAGTACTATCAAAACTCGTGACGCCTTCCGGCTCCCAGACACGACTCGGAGTCGTGCGCGCACTGTCGTGATAGCATGTATACTCTCCGCATCTAGCTTGCCAGTGTTGATGCAATTCAATGGGCCTCGTGTGTGCTCTCGTTTCGCGATCTGATCGTTCACCAATCGATCACTTGCCAACTTGAAGGGACGCGCCTACACGTCTCCTGCCATGATCCATGTGGCATCGTCTTCTTTTCATTCACCACGTGTCGCTGTGCCATCTACTGGTATGATCTCGCTATCACACAAACATTGTATGCCATTATATGCCAAAACATTGCAGGCGTGTCCAACATCATGCTCAATAGATTCGGATCCTCCACCATCATGAACACCAACTATGTGACGTGCCAGATGCACGGGGCTACTTTCGCACATCCTATCACCCACTCAGCTTTCTAGCATCATTAATTCAATCGTATGCCACTAACCAAATGAGATGTATGTGGCAAATTCAGGGTGGTGGCTCAGGCGATCGTGACTTGTCAGTGGACGGTCGAGACTGCATCCGTACTTGTCTCAGTTCCTGCCACAACCGGCTCCGTTCGGGCTCGCTTTGTGCCGGGGCAACAGACCTCGCTGGACTTGGGTCTCGATAGGATATTTTCGAACGTGCTGGACTCGGGTGGCGTCGGGTATTGAAGCGCGGTCGTGGGGATGGCAGTGGCTCGTCAGTCCCTAGTGCAGACGACTTCGAACGGGTAGGGCTCAGTTCCCGTCCTCGAGTAGATAATTTTGAACGGGGGCGAGTGACTGGATCTACACGCGGTCGGCTAGACAGGAGGCTGACAATTCCCGGCTTGGGGGTCAACCCACTAGAACGACCAGGAACCTTGCTTTCCCCTGCGTCTGAATCCTCAGTTTCGATTTCTGTGCCCGCATTTCGCCGAGGGTATGAGTTTCTCGTAGCTTTTAGTGCCAACGGTGGGGCCACGGATGGACCATTGACGGTCGGTAGGCGCAAGTATCGGGCGCGACTGACAATAGTTAATGATCGTCCCAGCTCGGCAATTCTTCAATGATCACTCACGCTATCTCCTTAAGGTGACGCTTTGTTTTGTATGCTTGGCTCCACTTCCCCAATGCCCGTGCTATCCAAATTCGTTAGCAGATTACGATCTTGATAAGTCCCGAACGTACAAAGAACGGCTGTGATGTGAAGTTCACGTGCTTTCTTGGCCTGGAGGGCTTGAGGCATGGCAGCTCGCCAGATTTCCCAAATTTTGGTCTTCGTCCGAGACGCATGAAATCGTATTGCTGGGAGAGACTTGACGAAGCATATCAGTGGAAAGGTGGTTCAGTGACGGCGCAGCCATGCTGGCTCACCCTTGTTTTCGAGTGCCAGATTCCAAAAGCGCGGAAAAGAAGGTTCTTTTGGTTCTGTTGCACTACCTGGTGGACCTGCGCGCAGGGGTCAACCCTCATTTCACTGTTGGCTGCGTGTCAGGAGCTCACTAGGGGGTGCAACTTTTCCTCCATATACTTCTCTCTCCATCTGTTCCATGCAACTTGCATGGTGGCTCGATCAAACTCGGCCTGTCGTTCTCGCAAGAGAGTCCGCTTATGTCGCCGAGCACGAGCTACGGCGAGCCATTTGTGGAACATGCGCCGCATGTTTTCTGGAAATTAATAATAACAAATGAACAGTACACTCAGTAAAATCAGCAATGCGTCGTGAAGAGAAAAACCTGCCTGCCCGCTTGATGTCAAGATGGCTCTCCATAAGACTTAGGTCTTCCACATGTCTCAAACATATGGTTTTCCATTTTCCAAAGGCAAGTCTAGGAAAGAAAGGTCAGATACGATCGAGATCTGCAGAGTTTCTTCCTTTACTTCAAAACAGCCTGAGAATGCTTTTGGCGGACTTCAAGCTCTCGGAGCTTAATTTCGATGACACGATTTGTCCAGCGGCTCAAGGCATCGGCCAACATTCGCTTGGACAAGGTCAGACTTTTACGACTTTCCAATTTTCGTAAAAACCTACCATGTCGACTCGGGTAATGATCTGTTCCTCGGCCGTACGGTGCCAACACCTTCGATTTGCCTTTGTCTGCCATGCTGTACGAAGTCGGTTGAGAATAGCCGATGAAGTGCAAAACTTGTCAGGCGACATACTTTTCATGATTTCACCAAGCCTGCGTGTTTCTAGGGCCTTGAGCTTGTCCTGCCGTTTCTTTTCCACCAGCTTGGATTTCCATGCATTTAATGTCCGCCGTTGCACGATGAATTTTTCAACGATTTTCGCATGTTTGAGTAGCTTTAACCTCGCACGCAGCTGGACCCTCCACCTTAGGAGTGCATCGTACTGTATGCGAGCAAGGTGGCGTTGAATTGCAAAAGCTCGGCGGTTCTGGTAGACGATATAAACTTGATGCCAAGTTTCCAAAGCCGACGATAACGTAGATGAATTGGTCCGCATGCTGAACGCAAGTGCACAGTCTAGATACAATCAGCCTCATATAGACCATGACTATATATTTTCCTTCACCTTCCAGCCGGCGATGGTGGCGCATCCGTTCTCTCCAGACCGACCAAGTGCCTTTAATAAGGCGCAACGCCCTAACCCTCTCTAGGAGTTTGCCACGTTCACGGGCTTTCCAGACTCGGGTGACAGCTCGGATAAGAACGTCATCCTGTCTAGCGAGATGTTTATCTGCTCTTTTTTCCATTCCCTACAAGTACGATAAATCGGAGTGCCCCTGAATAAAACTTAGAGGCCTACACGTATCCGATCTTGGGCAGTCTTCCATGATCTGATCGCTTGTTTTATGACATTCACATCATAGAACTCGATGGCGGTTTGACGCTCATAGCTGCAAAGATCGATTTCTAGACCTTGGTAAAAAAAAGTTTTTGGTGAATGAACGTACGTATATATCTTCCACTTCTGCATCACTTCACGCACAACTCGGAGACCGACCTTCACTCTCACCGCTTTTTCGGCATCACTGATTGCGAGGGCTCGTCTCCAACGTTTCCAGGTTTGCACCACTGCGCTACACGTTGTTCTGCGGTAGAATTGTTCTGCGGCTGTTTCTAAGCGATCAAGTTTAGACAAACATGATTTCCAACGCAAAAAAAAACGCAAGACAATGCGTTCATTATACTGCAGTTCAGAGAGGTGTGAGCGGAAAGATTGCCGCCACTTTGCCCAGGCATCCTTCTGAATCTTTAGGTCACGCTTTTCGCGAATAGTCTTCATTTTTGCTCGCATGTCATTTCGCCAGGCAATCTGCCTTTTATCCTTCAGTCTTGCCTTCCATAACATCAGCGCCACACGCAGACAACGGGCATTCGCAAGGGAAACGGCTTGGTTCTGTTTTTCCATATGCGAAGCGGTAGCATTACGCCATCGTCGGAGGGTTGACCCAAGAATAACATTGTCTCCAGCCTGAGCGACCTGATGATTTGTCGTCTGGAAAATAACTGCGGTATTAATTGATTTGAAATAATAAGGTAAAGGAAAGTCCGCACAATCAACCACTGGTAGCCGAGTAGCCATATCTCCCAGCAGCGTTCTAGAAGTTTGTCGTCGCGGAACTTATCCGCATCTTCTTCATCTCGCGCCATTTTGATTTTCTTCCACGCATCTTCTTCATTAATCACGCTGCCCTTGCGTTCACGAGATTGGGGTAGTGCCAGTTGAACGTGAGGTTCGGGCTTGGGTAATTTGATTGGCGAAGGGGCACGCGGGGCTAGATTTCGAAGGTCGGCTGCCGCTGGCTTGGAAGTGGGTCCTGTGCGGACTGCCGCTCGATAAGAAGGGGGAATGTTCGAGGGGGGTAGCGCCACGCCATCCGTGGTATCCGAGGTATCCTCCCAGGCAGGGACACGTCGGACTGCTTCTTGATAGGTATTTCGGGGTCGAGGCGTTGCCGGATGGGTGAGACTTGGGGGTAAAATGGGGTTGGATGGGCGGGAAGCTGGAGGATTTGACGGTCTGACTTGTAACGTACTCCGGGACTGATGGCCCCTCGAGATATCATAACATGCAGGCTTGTCATCACATTCCGTGTCAGAGGAGCCTTGGTCCTCTTCGGTCTGCTCCATATCGGTCGTCTCACTTGGATCGCGATCTTGATGGGAATGGAGGGTGAACACGTCGTCGTCGTCGTCACGTACGGGGGGCATAAGATAAGCTGGCGAGCGAGTCGACCGCGGAAATGAGATTTGTCGAGATTTTGGAGGGGTTGTGAGTCGAGGTCGAGGACGCGACTGCACAGTCCCATAGCCATACTGCTTCTTCACCCCATCCCACTTGGCCTGCCAGCTTGATCCCCTCAACTTGCAGATCTCCAGCAGCCTTCCGTAGTGAACCGTTTCTGTCTGACTATCGAGACTGCGGTCGTGTAATTCGTCGTTGTAGGCCTTCAGACCCGAGAGAAAAGAAGTCGCGTCCGGTGCGATCCTCCTTATAACAGCATCAAGAAAATCGACCTCTGTGGGAGAGAGGGCTTGTAGTTCCGACCTAGATGCTCGCGAGGCATCAGAAACTGCGAAGGACGAGGGAGCAGTTGGCAGCAGGGACTTGGCAGGAGACGAGGTATGTGTAGGTCTAAAGCCAAACATGGAGGGAGGTACAAACGCGTCGCCACATTTTACGCGACGCGATCAACACGTGATACCGCTTATCTAATCACCACCCTTTAAACTCGCAATCTCTGCATCCTTGACGCGACTGCTTTCCTCGGACCTGTCAAAACGCTCAGCCATCACGCCCGAAATATGGAACGACCGCAGTGCTCACAGTTGCAGTGCCTCCTTCAATCGCGCGACTTCAGCAACAAGCTGGGCCCTTTCGACCACCAGCTCTTCGATGCGCATCTTCTGGCCTCGGTCCCTGCACTCATACTGGGTCTTCTGTCGCTCAATCGTCCGCAACGAAATTGCTGCCTGGGTAATGTCGAACGATTCCATGTACTCAGAGAGTACCTTCACTCTCGCCTTTATTCCATCAGTATAATCGAGCACGTTCTCAGCAATTGTCGGCGACACGCTCGAGATCGAGGCCGTGTCTTCCGCAAGTGTGAAAATCGGAAGTGACTCCTCCTGTTGTTCTCCACCAGGACAAGTCTATCCAAGTGGATGTTTCTATGAGTGGGCTGTTCTTCGGCTAACGGAGGACAAGCACCAACCTGATCCTGCATCCCCACTGGCGGTACGCCTTCACGTTCCTTTCCCTTCCTGCTACGTACTATGCCAGAGACGGACTCGTGTCCGTCAGCATGTGCAGCACGTCGTGTGGTTTGAGGCGGCGTGAGTGGTAACCCATCACCAAAGGATATTGCATCAGCAGCAAGCTGTATCGCTGCATCTTCTGTGGGAGGAGTCACTCGTCGTTTCTTTGGGGTTGTAGGCTGATCTTCTACTTCAATCGTGGATGTGACCGGCTCTGGGCTATACTGTAATCCGAGAAAACTCCTTCGAGGCCGTGTCTCAACTTCGCAGTCAACCTCGGTAGGTACTGGCGAAGGTGGCTGAGGGATGACTTGACTACCGGATGACGATGTCGAAGGCCCTTGCTCCTTTGACGGATCAGCCTGAGGACGAATGGGACTGAGATCTTGTTTGCGTTGTTTCAGGCCAGCCTCGATTTCCTCTAAACGTTTCCTACTCCGCGGGCTCTCTGATAGACTATTTGACGGCGCAAGGCTTTTCTGCAACGGACGGACGGGTGTTGTGGAAGTCGGATGGGTGCTTCCTTTCTTGGAGGACCGAGGAGCAGGTGACCGAGCTGTTGGCGAGCTTGAAGCAACATTATCCTTTGCTCGGGGAACCTGATCTGCCCAATCTAGAGCGAAACATGTCGGAGCATGAGCATGCTAGACGTGTCAGGGTGATCTTACGCCAAAAATCACACTTGGTTTTGTCTGATTGGGGTCTCTTGCAACAGTAAAATTCACTATTTCGACAAGCATCGCATGTCAGAGATGCATGACACAACCGCCGTACTCAGATACAGCCTAAGATTATGAACCTCACCGATTCGGGTGTTTAGGAGTGTTCGACTTCCGTTTTGCTGCCTCCTCCATATGTTTGCAGTATACCTTTTCATCGGGACCGAGGCCATTGTAGTACATGATGGCATAAAGCTAGGAAAGAAACGCAGCCTAGCAATCGATTTGCCATGCTCAAGGAGTGTGGTAGTGCTTATCTAACGAGGGACATAAACCAATCACCAATATCATGATATTGATCAAATCGGGACCGTGGTTTTATATCGTATCTCGTACGAAGCCCAACGTACCAAGGGATGATGCAAGAAGCTCTAAGATGCGCTCGCTCTCTTTTTCTTGTACTTTTAATAGCTCCTCCAGTTCCGACAGCAGTTCGCCGTTGTCTACAAATGTCTCCCCATGCATTCGAAGGAAGACGTTTTGCAACGTCTGGACCGCCTCGAAATCTCTGTGGGACTGTAAGCGTCGCTTAAGTGCGTGTATGAATCGCCGCAAGAGATCCAACGTGATCAGTGACCGTAACTCGATATCAATGGCAGCGGGTGACAAACTCTTGATGTAATCGAAGAGTTCATCATCAACTACGATCCAAATGTATAAGCGTCACACCAAAAAGGTGCAGCCGACATGCTTACAGGTGCCCTTTTCAAGTTTCTCTAGCTTTGTTTGGAGAATGCTCTTCGATTTGGCCATGGTCTTGTCCAGGCGAGTTTTTTTCTCGGTTTTTTCTTCCTTCTTTTCTTCGATAGCAAATCGGTGCTCGACACCGGGTAGTGTAGGAAGGAAGAAGGGGGCTTGTTCAGGTTTTTTCGGCGGCTCTGTCGGTTGGTTTCGTTGCTGTGACATTGTCACGTTCAATTAACTCGAGAGTAGAGCCAGGATACTGCCATACGTACTTGAATAACTTCAAGGTTCAACAGCGTTTGCCATCGTGATCGAGGTAGTAAAGTTAGAGTAACGAGATCTCCATCTAGTTGAAGAGGTGTGGAGAAGATATCTACGGCTTTATCATCTATAGCCAGTCCAGTCAATGTTTCCAGAGCTGAGGGAATATACATGAACCAGGACGCAATAGACCCAACTGATCGAAACGTACCATCATCCTCAATCTCTCCTTGCATCGATGGCATCGAGACCTCGTTAATATCCTTTTCAGACACTGTCCGAAGAGTAACCTCCGTAAATTGTGCTCTGTTTGCCCACAAGAACACACCAACGCTATCCACATGGGCCGTCGCTAAGAAGTCATTTGTGGGTGAGAACGCGATACTTGTGGCAACACTTGGCGTGCGGAATACGTCAATCAAGCTACCACTTGGTATATCGAATGTCCGTATTACTGAATCGAGGGATGTCGATACTATCCAGCGAGAGTCTGGCGAGAATGCCTGGAATCCATTAACAAGGTGCATTGTCAGATAATGCTTGGGCGCCTACAATGTCAAGGATCCGAGCTTGGCCACATGACAGTTCCCTCACTATTCGCTTTGTTTCAATATCAACGACACGCACTGTCATGTCTTCACAAACGACAGCCAGCAACCCAGAATTTCGATGGAGGATCATGAATTGGGCGGATGAAGACAGGACCAGCGTATAGTCCAATTTTGTTGTATGGAAATCAAAAAACTACTCTTGCCTGATGAACGCCTACACAGGACAGCTGATGAAGGACTTACGTTGACAGTTCCGTCCAATGTGCTCGCAATAACGAGACGGTTCAAAGCATCGGTGGCTAAGCCCGTGATACAGCGCCCACTAGCCTTCGGTTGTTTAGAAGTAGCGTTCAACCGTTCTGTGACTGCTTGGGGGCATGATCCAACTCTGAACGTTTTCCGCTTCAAGCCTGATTGCATATTCCACATGTGAATTTCCCCCGTCGACGAGCCCGCGATACCAAAGTTTCCACATGCAGAAACGCAGACGCACTAGGCAAACTTAGTTAGGCAAAGCCGTATAGTAACTGATATTTCAAACCTTCACAAAACCTGATGAAGATTTTCGTTTGGCGCACTCTGCATAATTCCAGGTGTGCTTTCCTAGACGTTTATTCAGTACCGTCCAGGACCGAACCAAGGGCTCGTCGGTGTGGGCTGTGAGTACGTCGTCCCAATCTTTTGATCGCATCGTCGAGTGGGCAATAGATGTGATGGGCGGAAACTTCAATGATGCCAGAGATTTGGAGAGCGCTGTAGCTTTCTTGACGAGAGAGCCTACCGCGAGTCGATGTTAGCGCCTTTGGTCGCCCGCAGCAATGTCGTACTCACCTTGGGACATCTCAAACGACCTTGAGTCACGGACGACCGAAATGTACCGCAAGCTCCGGTCAGCTGCGGCGGTTAGCAACTGTTTGCCATCTTCCCCATAGTATCTAATCAGATGCGGTGGAGCATGGTGTCCAGAGCGGAATTTGAGTAATCGTGGAGCGGCAGTGGGTGAGTCGAACAACCATTGCTGGTCTATTGTCATTTGATAGCAAAAAACGAATAGATTGGGGTATACCTTGACACAATTATCTTCACCGGAAGTTATCAAAATCGGCTGACCGGGTATCCATTGTACGGCACTGATGGCGCCATCATGAGCACCCCTAACAAGATGCAAGAGGCGACCGCCAGAGCTTAGGTCCCAGAGAGCTAGATGCCCATGAGAAGAAACAGAAGCAAGGACTTGGTGTCCATCTTGCGTAGAAGTGAATGAGGTAAATGGAAATCCGTGGAAGCAACTACTAACCACTTCGGAACGACAATCCTCTGATCGCACCACCCTCCATGAACAGCCTCATCAACCTCTCGTCGGCGCGTATGTCATATACGGATACTTCCCCGGACGCAGCGCCAATACCTACTACGTCAATTGCGGGAGACTGAACCAATGCCGTGATAGCAGAAGACACGATGTTTGCAAAGCCCTGTGTGGTCAGTAGTTTTGAACTCGAAAACTTGTGTATACACGTCCTGGAAGCATCGACTATGTGTATGGCGCAGACGCAGAGAAAGATACTCACTGCGTCCGTATGTTCCACAGCTGCAGGTCACCTTCACTGCTAGATACCAGTACTTTATTCAGGTACGTTGCGGGATGCAGTACCATGACTGCAGTAAAGCCGACGTCGAACTGAATAGTACAAGAGAACGAGGGCCCTAGAGTAAAATCAGGGGTGCGGAGCAATGCCCTTGAAGGGGTCATCCTCACCATCATGCGAGACGTCCCATACAAACATCCGCCCACCATCCTCCGTCAAGGCGAGTAACATGGATCCAAAAACAACCATAGAAGCTAGTGGCGTTCCAAGTGGATTTGTAGCTCGGGCAACCTGTGAACATTTGTTGGTGAAAGTCACGAGAATAAAATAACACACATACCTCCTTTCCTCGAAGATATTTGATGACATGAACACCAGATGTTGCCCATATCGCATCGCCTTCCATGGTTAAACATGAGATCGGATCTTGTTCCTCAGGACCTATGCACCGAAAACCTTCAGATGTCTCATCAACTTCAACAGATATCTACCCACCAACAAATAACAGAGTCATCTTTGTTCCCTCCCAAAGTGCCCATGATTTGCCAAGGCATGTAAGTAGGTGTATTCGGGGACCCTCTGTAGCCCCCTTATGGGAACGTGTTTGCAAGTCAAATGGTATGTGATTCGTGATCAGTCCAAGTGCGCGGAAGGGCGCAAATAAGCGAGTATCACTGGATGATTTTTGTGATGTCACAAGTTTTGTGGAGGTCCGAATCCTCTTCTGTGGCCGTTCTCCGATCCTTTCGGGCTCTGTGAAATGTCCCATCACTTAGTACTTCTGCAAAGTGGAACTTCAGCGATTCAAACTAACATAGCGGTCACGTGACTAATTGCAGTTCATTTGGCGAGATGATCATTTGGGCAGGCTTTGAGTATTTGGCAGGCACAAATCTCATCTATTTCTAGGTAGGGATAAATCTACGAGTAGTGAGATTATCAGGTTCAAGTCCCTGTCTTCTCTGCTGCAGTCTTCCCAGAGACTGGATAGCACTCATTCCTCAGTATTGCCTTTGGTAGGTGCTTCTTGAACTTCAGTGGAATCTACTTCACTGGTGGCTCTTTTCACAGCCTTACCCTTCTCAGGATCATTGGTCTTCTCTTGCCTGCGCGGATAACCCGTCTGGTGTAGTGAATATGCATGGATAAAAAGTATGAGGATAAGCCCAAGAGCTGATATTGGTGTGTTCACAAGCCAGACCATACTGATGGAGCAAGCATAAGCATGCTTTACTTCAGACCTCAATGTGAAGTTCTACAACACGGAGGAATCGAATGTCAGAGTATTCCAACCAATGAAGGTCACATACGAGGATTGATGCTATTTTCCTGACGCTGTCGTTAATTGAAGCGGCGGAAGTGCCGATCGTAAGCCAAGAAATACCCCTGGATCTTTGTTGGAGGATACTCGAGATGATGGCTTCTCTAGTCGTGATATCAATCGTGCCACCCAGTGTACTGGAGGACATATGAGCTCAGGACCCCTCCAAGATAGATATCACATACGGCAAGAACATAAGTGTCCCTGTGCTCATCACCATATCTTTTAGAGGCATGGCAGCCTGGAGTGCGATGAGCAGCGTCTATCGATAAAAGTTCCAGCGAGGTAGCAATATGTGAGACGTTTGACATAACCAACCCCGAGCGCCGCAACAAGTGGGTATATTTCTTGGGCAGCACTGCGAAATTGAGACATGGTGCCACGGGCTAAACGCAGTGTCACTCACATGTTAGATGTACTGTCCAGCATAATCATGAGGCCCCATCCAATGGACATTACAGTCCAATCTCCCCATATGATCGGACGATATGACCCTATGCGAGTCAAAAGCATACCTGAAAGTGCCGATCGCATAGCAGCACCAAGGGAATATGGGAGCATCCTGTTGTAACAAAGGTTAGAGGTTCCGTACATCTCATATAATTCACTAACTTGATCCCGGAGGCAGTAGCAGACGCGTCGAGGACTGTGCGGGCTGTCAGTAATCGACATAGAATGGAGCGGTTTTATCATGCCTTGGTAGTACAAGGGCAAATAACTGATGGATATTCGGTAGAGGTTGGAGCGCAAAATAGGAAACGCACTATGATCCTGTCTTCAAACCAGGCAATGCATCAACGTTACTCAGTTTTAACCTACATACCCGAGAAGAAAGCGACAGCACGCAAGAACAGAGATTAGAATTATGCCGGCCGTACGTGTCTACTAGAAAGGTCAGGGGCCTGCAGAAAGAAAAGACAGCTCACATGTCTTGAACAGTCGAGGAGTAATTGCAGACCGTGTGGTGTACCTCTCGTTGAATGCGTAGACTACGAGTAAAATACCTCCAATAACAAGGAGAGAAATAGTTTCTGCGCTTTTCCCTGGATAATTATTAGTCGGCTTCTAGCAAGTCTGCTTGCGAGTGTCTAGCATACACGCGGTTTCGCTCGAGTTGAACCCTAACAAGATGTGGGTTGAGGTTCAAGAAAAATAGCAGAGCGCCTGCTACACCACCGATTGGTCTATCGCTAATGTCAAACAAAACCCATGGGCTTGGGATGACCCACTGACAGGTTGATCCAGAAACACATTTCCGCCGAAGGGAGGACAGCCTCCTACAATTAATCAGATAGCATACCGTCTCCACGCAACATGGTCAGTCAATGCCTAAAGACAAGGTTGAGCTATGAGCGGCGACCGTCCAAAAGCAGACATACTCCGCCGAGGAGAGGTTCAACGACACTACGAAAAATGAGGAACTGTCTGTTGACCGCAAGACATGGTCCTTACCTAGCAACACCCCAAGTGGCGCCAATGGTTCCCCCATATTTTCCTCGACTAAGGATCTAAGAGACTAGAAGGTAGACGAAAACGTAAAACTTACTCCTTGAAAGACACAATGTCCGATATTTGGACCAGTTGGATGATGCCACCGCCACCTATTCTCTGCACGGTACGGCAAACTATGAGCCATGTCATGCCCTGCACGGCCTCACACAACGCTGATCCAACCTGGAGATGATATTACATTTTCAGGTCGTCCGTG
>JBBPKJ010001124.1:0-12869 GCA_038089195.1 Brasilioporus rufonigricans | reverse complement strand
CGGGGTCGGGGTCGGGGTCGGCAGCGGTGGCAGCGGTTCCGGTGGTAGCTGTTGAGACGGCGGTTGGAGCGCGCTTGGAGGGGGAGGGGGGACGGGGACGGGGACGGGGACTGGCGCTGGAGAGACCGCGTACAGCGCCTCGAGCTCGCGGATCGTTTCGAGGCCAAGGCGGTGCCTGATACCGCTTGCGATACTGCCGGTCTCTCCCCTGCTTGTGCTCGTACCCGGCCCAGAGTGACGGACAAAGGGCGGGAGGGCATCTAGAGCCTCGAGCGACGTACCGATAAGGGCGAACACGTCGGTGCGCACGTCAGTCTCCTTCCGAGGCTCGACCGATACGGAACCGGTGCGCTTGTCCTTGTCCTTGCCTTTTCCGACCTTGCCAACATCTTTTTTGAGTGGTCCCGAGACGAGGGCTGCGAAGCGCGCAGAACAGAGCGGCGTCATGGCCCGTAAGAGGGGCAGCAGAATGCACTCGAGGACGTGGTCGAGAACCTTGTCGACGTGTGCGTGCATGTCGGTGGAAGCGAGGGTGGTGGTATGTAAACGCTGGCGCGGACGTTTCGACTTGATGCTGTCCTGGGCGGTGTGGGTGAGGGTGTGCAAGACCGTCCGGAGGAGGTACAGAAGGAGCGGAGAGGCAAGTGCGATGCGCGTGCTGTCTATGTGTTCCGGTTTGAGTCGACGAGGTGCTCCGAGCGCGGTTTGGGCGTGCGCGTCCAAGCTTGGGTTCGTGGGGGAGAACAAGAAGAGGTGTATGGTGTCGAGAGTACGAAGGATCGCATCGACCAGGCGTGATGCATACGAAAGGAGGTCTGAGTTGGGAGAAGCGAGGACGCCTCTGAGAGAGCCATACGCTGCGACGAGCGATGGGGACGAAGGGTATTGGGATGACAGGATTCGCGACCAGTCTATAAAAATCAGTATATATGCGCGCGAGTCGTTGGTGAGGATGGGTTTACCGGCGCGACTTTGGTCCCAGCTCCACTCGGGATCGTGTTGGTCCCTGGCGGGGTTCTTTTTGATCTTCTTCTTGGGAGGTGCATCCGAAGTCGACGCTACCTGGGATGCGTTGGGGAGTTTTGAGAGCACTGGGAGGTCTGAGATGGAGGTTTGGGCAGACGAGTGTGACCGACACATACGTTCTTGATCGGCATCGCGTTGGGTTTTGAGCGTTGCGAGCTGTTTCTCGAGCTCGAGCGCGTACGCTCGCCAGTCGCGGGTATCGTGCTTGGTCGCAACTGGGAAACGGGACTGGAGATCTAACAGGTGCGCTGTTTGGAGCGATGGTAGTTTGTCGGGTGAGTGTTACCGCCGCACTCACATGCGATCGACTGGTCTCTCGGCCTGTGTTTCAAGACTGCCAGAGCCTGTGCCAAAGATCAGGTCAGGTCGTATGTCGAAGAGGAGCCAGGTCGTCGCGTACGATGGCTACCCGAACGACGCGGCGAGGATCGGAATGGGACATCACACGAGAGGGGTTCCATGCACACACGCCAGTCCAAGCACCAAAAAAGTATGAATTTGCTAGGGAACATGGGCAGATAAAAGGTACAATGCTACTTGGACTCTGCATCCTTCACCCTGGACTCGAGCTCAGCCTGTAAACATTCGTCAGCCCTCTTCGACACAAGTGTGATCGTTGGCTGGAATTGCGACGCACAAGCTCTTTCTTCTTTTGTTCCATCTATATGAGCAACCGATGAGTATTGCTGGTGTCGGGGACAGCATATTTGGCGTACCTCGGCCTTGAGCTTGCGCAACAGCTCGGCGTCATGTCGTCGTGCGTATTCCTCTGCGACATGTCAAACCTCTGCAATCTTGGCCATGCCAGTCAGTCACGCTCACCCTCGTGGGCCCTCTCCTTCTTTCTGTAGGACGGGTCATCGCCGTGCTCTATTGGAGAGTGGGAAAATGCTCACCCGAATTCCTTGCTTTGCGCAACGCTGCCCTCCTTGAAGCTGGAAGTGTACGCCCTCACGGAGGCAGCGCGGGTAGCGATGGCGGCGGGTACACGGCGAGCGGCAACAGAAAGCATCGTGGATATTGTCAAGTTCGCGCAAGTGAGTGACACCAAACTAAGCTGGGTCACACCATGTCACATCACATACGGTTCTCTCTTTTGCAGTCATGTCCTCGGTGCGCCTCCTCACCCAGCTGGTCAGTCTACCCATTTCTTGTCGTCATCGTCATCGTGCTCATCGCCGTGTTCGTCGACAGTCTCAGAGTGCCCGCAGTGCACGCGCCTTCTCTTCTTCAGCTACCCGACGAGGTACCGTTTCCGCATTTCGCCGATCCAACAGCGCGTTCACATGTTCCCCATACTCCAGACCTCGTCCGGGACCTCTATGTCAGAGAACTCAAAGCTTACAAACTACCCGTCGCCGTGCGTATTTAGCTCGTGGTTTGTCTGGGTTTCTGACTTCAAGTTGCGATCCCGTAGGCCAGGGATGCCCACGTCGGAAATGTCAAGGTGTTCACCTCACCTGCTGCACCCAAAGCCCCAGTTCTCCCTGTGGACCTTGCAGCAGAACTAGCCGCATATGACGTCGCAGAGCCAACGAAAGCAGACGTCGAGGTTGTCAGGTCTACCGGAGAGGAAGTCGGAGGAGGCGCAGAGGCATTCTTGTCATTCCTGGAAGCAGATATAAAGCCTGCAGAAGCTCACCACTGATGTTCAAAATTGATGGAGACACCGTCAACCACCGGTTCAATAGATTTGCCCAGCGGGTGTTTTCATAATATTGTTTGCCCGGGAGAGGCGCAGTAAGCTATCCGCTATTTTCTTTTGAAATCTCTGATATCACTGCACCGGTGTGAGTGTGACGCATGCTGGTAGGAAACTACTTTGATTCCATCAATGCTATGCTATGAAGCTAAAGATTAGACCAAGGGCTATGCGCTGTGCTGCACTATATATATGAGTCCTCGAAGTGTGGTCCCCGATGGATCATATCTGACTTTGTTGAGCTTCTCGATTCGGATGGTCATCCGACCTCATGGCTTCCCAGTCACTTAACGCTCGTCGGCGACATGGATTTATGTCCGGTATCGACGAGTCAACACTACTCGAGAGTGTACGCTACCGCGAACATTTCCCTTCTCATCTGGTAACACAACGGCTACAAATTATCCTGTGTTGCATTCTGCACCTCCTTCTAGTCGCCCTACACTTCGGTCTGTTTGTCATACCCGTCGGCTCCACCACTAACGTCTTGGCTACCTTGTTGAGTATTGGACTCCAAGCATTCTACACAGTGCGTTTGATCTTTGAACTGTTGTCCCGCATTTTCTTAGTGCTGTTATCTCTGTCAAGGTGTACACTGCCATTCTTCTCCTTCTCACACAACGACTCGCACTTAGACGTGACTTATTTTATCCACAATTACTCACTACGACCCATGACACCTCGGTTGCTTGGAGTGGAATCGGGTCTGCTATCCTTTCTCTCTGGAGGCAGACCAAGCTCCGCTCGTCGGTGCTTCGCGTTTTCGCCGTATTCCTATATCTCTTGAACCTTATGACGCTCCACGTCAACTCGTCGTCTCTACTCTAATTGCAGATGTTCCAGAGTACGACGGTCGGGCCGATTCCTTCAACGTTGACTTGACCCAACTTGTCACAAGAGAACTTGGCGACGTTCAACTGGAAGGTCATATCGAATACCGCGCCGTCCACGGTACTGTTGAACAACATGCATGTCCCAAATCAATCCTGGACTGGCGGGCAGCACATTGAACGAAGTACCTTCCCCGAACCTGGGCATTGGAACTGCGACTGTTCGTGCGATGACATTTCAAGTCGAATGTGGACTTGTACCAAATGCGCTATTTAACATCCAAGTGTTGAGCGCACTGACAGATAAAACGGGCCTAGGGGGGTTGGGATTTGTCCCCATGTTGACCGGTACGTCCGTTTTTATTTGTATGACTAGACGTTGATGACATCTCACGTCATGTAGGCCCAAACCAAATCTTTTCGTTACCACAAATCAATAATGAAATTTCAGACCCAACCGACAAGGTGAGAAAAGAACATTTTGCTATTGGCAAAGCTGACAGGATCTCTCAGAGAACGATGTACTTTCTTACGAATGCCCCTCTTGACGTGGGTGAGAGCCTACTCCCCCGAGTTAACATGACTATCGACGTGCCAAGTAAGCTACGATGTATGCGGATCCATACATATCTGTTCACATCGGGTAGCTCAGAGAATGACAATGCAAACCTATCTGATCCCTTGCACCGCCCGTCTTGTCCAGGGAATTGGAACGGTTAACGCAACATCTGGCCAACTGTTGGAGCTGGAAATCCCGCCGCCACAAACTTGTGATACGTCGACGTGGGGAATCTTCAACTGGTCGATGGATAAGGATTTAGGTTTCGATAGCACCTATTTCAACGGAGTAAGCTCAGTGCGGTCTATATATGAACCTCATGTGAGACATGATAACCTGCTCAGAGTGTCTATCCTTTTGTTGCGAGCCCTCCAGTAGGGTCCTATGGATGCGATTGGGCAGAATATAACCCTACACTGTTCGATATGTGGGTCGTTCTTCATTAGCCCGACTGGGTTTGTCTGACTGGTCATGTAATGGACAGCACGTTAATGTCATGGTTGGGCATTGACCAGGACTGCACTGAGACCAAATCCTTTATGCTTGGTCCTGTCGACATGCAGTACACTCTTGCACGTCTGCTCGCCGTGTCGTACTTTACTGGTGCGTTCAACCGGTCGATGGACTGTATGCGACGAATAAAGGATGGATGGGCCTCTTGTTCCGTAAGCTAGCATCTTAGGTTCCACCTACGGCTTTCAAAAACGCACAGCGAAGTTAACGTCACGTTGCCGATCACACAACTTCAACTCAACGTACGTGCAGTTCCTGTGTCGTGTTTTCCCTCCATATCCTGACACCGTCTCTAGATCAATATCCTGCCTGTAAGAATCTCTCTCCCTTTCCTATCCAGACGTTTGAACCTCTTTTTCTCTCTCCCCCTATTCCCTGATCGTGAAGCTCTGCTTTGTCATCTCCGCGTCCATCTCTCTCTGCTTCCTATGCCTTTACCTTACCAACACTTCGCGCATCCCACGCAGGAGCGTGCCCATCGTGCATGACGTCGGGGTACTCGACGTCCTTTGGCTATCGAGTCGCTTCCCAGCGCTGCACGAGCCCATGGCGGAGGCGGTAACGCCAGACGCGGAGAGCCTGCGTGCAGCAGGCAAATTTAGTGTGTGTCTTGCGATGGGTGTTGCAAAAGGTAAACCAGAGGACCTGGGCCTGGAAACTGACGGGACGACGGCGAGCAACATCCGACGGGCCATGGTAGAAGACGACTCGGCCGATCGAGGTGGAACATTGGCCATAATCGCGTCTCAGGTGTCGCGGATAGTCTAACGTGCATCTCATGGCCTGGATGACACAACAGAGCGCGACGCCGTTTCTTCGACTCTATGCGGGAACTGGACTTGGTGGGCAAGCACGGGGCGGGGTGTGTTTCGACCTCGTGGTTTCTTTTTGATAGAGTTACTAAATAAATTGGACAGTCTACCCCGATGTGACTTGCCAGTAACTTGTCGGGTGCCTTGAGCGTCTTAGTACGTAGTGTCGTAGTTTGGCAAACTCGATTCGCCGCGACCGGACCAGCAGGGACCTCGCGACCAACATATCACATCGAGTACCACCGCCTAAATTTGCTCACACTTTTCAACATCGTGGCTTCATCATGGTCACGGGTTGACCCCGAGCTCGCCCCCAATGCGGCATCCACAGCCAACGATGGCAACATTCACATGACGACAACGCGCCGGGGAATAGCCCTGGTCGTCGATTTTGCAGTACGTGGCGCTTCTTTAGGCCCTTGACTACGTGGAATGGTGCTTCTAGCAACAAGAACTATCTCATATGTTTAACTTGATAACCAACAGGTAGCCTCTTCCTATGCGACTCAATATTTCTCGTAGCACTGAACACGAGGATAAATAAATTGATATTCCTTTAAACACAAGGACGTCATGTTTTGCTCACGAACCAGGTCTAGCAAGCGTCGAGGAGCCGGGCATGTAGGAGGGGTTGTCTGTTCAAGGAGTACTTGACTGCCGTCATTGAATTGTTTAACAGACTGATTCCCCAAACGCTCCTTCATGAAAGGGACATTACCTTGATCCATGGACTAATTGCTACCAGGACAAATTATCCCGCGAGATACGACACGCTCCCCTCGGTAGAGTCCCTGCTCTCTTTCATACTAAACCTCGTGTTTCAACGCACAGATAATCAGACGAGGTCAATATCTACCAGTTCAAGTTTCAACGGCTCTGCCCCAATAAACTGAGAATGGGCCACCTGGTTCAACACGAACGGCTGTCCCACCCCGGGAGGAAATGTCCCTCGCCACGTCCTCACCACCTGTCCAGCCATGATGCCATGCACGTAGCACTCCCCCACGAGCGTATACCGTCCGTCTGCCCTCGGGCGCACCACCATCGGCACATCGGCGCCAAACAGCACGACGATCCGATCGTCGAGCTGCATCGCTCCAGGCCCGACACCGAAATACCCCATCGTGGTGAACAAAAACTTGCGCTCGTTGCACACCTCCGACACCAAATCCTGGAACCGCATCCACGAGCCGCCTTGCGCGAGACGACGGAGGGAGCTGTGGTAGCGAGCTTCAAACCCTGTACAGTCCTCCGGATCGAATCGGGCTTCGAATATGCGTAGCCAGTATGCAGAGAAGTCGGCGTCGAGGGTGCTTCCGAGGGAAGTGGCCCCTGCGGTGAGTGCGGCAACAAACGCTTTTTTCATCGAGTCACCGCTTGGATAAGGAGCAGGCGTGTTGTCCAGCTTCCCCGCAGTCCATATTGCACTGACAGGATTATCCATCAGGTTGTCGCTGTCTGTGAGGTCGAACGCGCGAGCGTGAAGGAGGAGGGTGTGCGAACAGATGGTATCAAAAAAGATGCCGCGAACGGTGAGGCTATTTGATTCGCAGTCTTTAGGGATGAGTTCGGGGGGAAATGAATTGTTCCCACTGGCAAGATGATCGCTCGTAAAACGTCCGAGTACACGACTACCATAGTACTTGTCGAATCTTGGTATCCACGATGGGAAATCCGGATCCACGGTAGATACATCCGGTTCGTGTTGAACGGCACACAAGATATCGATGCTCTGACCATGCTGGATCAGCGTCACTGCGGCTTCACGATAGACTTCCAAGACGGATTTTCTATAATCTGGTTCGACGATGGTTTCACCGGAAGAGAGGCGCGCTTGCGGGTGTTCGAGGAAAGCGTAGATCTTATCGCGTGGATCTGTGGCTTCGAAAAGCCGCGCGTTATCGATGAGATGCGTGAAGTTGCGAAGCTGAACCTCGGATGAGAACATCAAGTACAGGTGGTTGACCCTGTCGACGGTCTGTTTCACTTGGAGGGGCACGAGATGTTCCCGAAAGGATCGCAGGAGGATGAGGGCTGCAGCTCCGATGTAATGAAATGGGATAGTTTGGTTCCCGAACATGGCCATGGCCGTTTTGGCTAGTCCGTATTCCTGGATGACCCAAGTGCGCGAAAACCAGGGCTTATTGAAGAGTCGCAAGAGACCCTCGAAAGGGTTACCTTCACAGTGACGGGACGGAGAGTCCCTGAGGACAAACTTCCGTCCCTGCCAGGTAGACATGTCCCCCGCCCCACTGAAATGATCCACCATGCTGCGAACAAAAGCCAAGATTTCCCTCTCCTGGCCTTCCTCGTCGTCGCCAAGCGATATCATGACGACCGTGGCGCCCCGAAAGATGGCGCCCATCAACTTTACTTGATGGCTCCGTTCTACAACATCCTGCTGGTTGATACAGATCCTATCTGCCCAGAGCAAGCGGGAGCTTCGTGGGTCGCGTAACTTGACGAGGGCATCATGGAGGGTTTTAGTAACGTCGAGACGTCTACCCCCACACGAGATGGCTTGATTCTCGAGCGACGGATCGCCCCAGACGTAAGAAATGGCAACATACTCTGGGACGTCGTCCAAGCCGTAGGGTTTGAGCGAAAGCTCGAGTGGTTCATCCACGATACCTGGTCGAAGATTAAACAAGCGAATCGAACGGACGTCTGAGAGAGGTTTGTAAATGTACGGAGTCGTGTCCGAGGCCATGAGCAAGCAGGACGCAAGGACGGGTTTCAGTTGGGAGGTCGGTTGCTTTGGAAAAACGAGGAGAAATTTACTTACCCCTACAAAGCTGGGCGTGCCTTCATTGAGGTTACCATCACAGTAGGTACAGAAATGCCGTAACTTGAAAGGGGAGGCTGCCAGTGGTCAACTGACTTGATATGGTCTTGAAGTAGAGGAGCAACTTGAACTTTTGGAGCCATTCAATGAATTGTACAGAGTCAAACAGTAACTCTGCACTCCAAGTTCCAACATACGTGACAGGTGCAAAGGTGATTCGATCCTTCTCACACCTAGCCTTACGTTGGGACTAGTTTGGGGCCCGAGACCCCTGATTGCACGCTCGGCTACAAGGGTGATCGCATGTCATCACGCACCTGCAAGAGCAGTTTGTTACATTGTGTTTCTGAATACTTTCACCAGCGAGGGCTCAACGTTGCTCAACGAGGACTCTGATTGGACCGCAGTACCGTTGTACGGCACTTTTCCATTTATGTCCTGCTGGGCCAGCACTTGCCCAGAGTTTAGGATTGTCGATGCTAGCATGGTGTGTGACCGCGAACGTGTCATACTCCGTCAGGGGCGCGATTGGTAGGGAGTCGAAATCTCACATCGCCCAGCGATTAGACTATCCCTGTTTGCGAGAGTTCGTTGCCCACGCTGTCCCGTTCGCTAATGCTCCGCACACATCTGGGTCTCTGCTCATGTCCGTACTTCAACAACGTTCCTCCCAATCAACTTGGTTTCAGACGTCCTGACCGGGGGCCGTTCTGAAGGCGGACTCAGACTGCCTTGTAGTTTAGAGGAAAAATTGACCAAGGACCGTAGTCTACGTATCTGCACCCATCGTCCACGAGTCCACACAAAGTTAACTACACTTCTGACCCGAGAATTCTCGCCTTGTCATGTCCATCCGAATGATACGCGTTCGAAAATGTTTGTATATGAACTCTTGTTCCATCGCTGTCGAACCATGGTGACCCAGACATATCTGCAGTGCCAGGACTGAACTTGACCGTCGAGCTGGCTTGGCAAAACGTATGGTTGTCCCATGCTTTCCCCGCCGCCACTCGGAGGATCAGCATCTGCGGTGATATACACTACGATTTACAACGATCAATACAGCCGGTACCATCAGAGGAAGGCGTTGCGAAACCACATACCATCATCATAAAATACACGGATACGAAAATCACCGATGTCGGACTCTCCACTCCCAACGACACCAAAGCAGCAATGCCGGAGAACGTGTACGGAAGTACAGACTCGACAATAATCGTGACGACAGAGAAGTACAAAGATGCGTATTCTTGCCCGAGTTGTTCCTGAACCATCCTACCATGCCGCACCACACGATAACATATCAAGGATGTTAGGGTCATGCACAGGAACACCGAGACGGACCAATACGAGAGACTGAGTGGTGTAGATACACCAGTGAAGTAGTCTCCCCCTGGCGAACTGGTCGTCCAGTCGACCAAGATACCCAAGACTGGATACGCATAAAGTGAAGTGACCAAAAGGGAGCACGCAGAGTAATGCTCACCAAAGGTAGCCAACCATAAAATGATGGGTAGGATGACGATGCGATAACTATTCCATATAATCCGACAGCGGTAAATCTGGAACCGACAGAGTGAGCTCATATCCTGGCGTTCTAGTGCATATCTCACCATGAGAGCATCTGTCATAAGCTGCAGGATGACAATCATCGTTGTCCCCCAATCTATGTACCAAACCGCAACGTACTTCCTCCAGTAGGCGCTAGGATTTCCCGGAAAATCAGAGTTAAGCAACCACATCTCTTGGCCGAACATTGCCTGGGTGGCTACCCAAACTGTGACTGAGAACAGCATCACAATGCTAAAGAGCGCATAAAATAATACAAATTTCTTCTCAGCTCTTCGGTTTCTCCGCAAGATATTTATGGTCCTGAAGAAAAGGAACAACTCAATACCTGCGTGCGCCAACCGGTAAGTCTGCGCCACTTCGCGACGATGTGTCAGGAAACCTACCGTATAAGATGTTCTCTATGTTGATCCCAGCATAAAAGAAGCTTAAGAATTCCTGCCCTTCAGATATGGAATCCGATGATGATGTGGTCATGGTGCAGAGGAAGAAGGTCACCAAGTAAAATGATTTCTTGGAATGAGATTTTGTAGCTCACCGGATTAGCCAAGCGCACCGCATGGTACATACTCTTCGCATACGATATCGTAATGAGAATCTGTGATGAGAATGAAAGACTTGGATGGAAAATGACTCATGTTCTCAAGGGAAGCCCCGACGTGACCATAAAAAGGTTGAGAGGAACCCCAGATCTACGTCAGTCATCACGTACAAGGTTGGAAACACAATATACCAAACCCGTATAGTGATGATGGATATCTTTGGGCATCTCCCAATTTCCTAAATCGCCATGCAGGCCCTGAATAACTCATACTTCCTAGTACCAGATACCTTTCGAGCCCTCCCGAGAGGTATCTGTTAGGAGAGAGTCGAATGTAGCGAGCGCAATTTTGTTTCCCTCAAGGTGTCTTTCCTAGTAAGGAAGTCCTTACGCCCCGTTGACAGGTACCCTTGATCAATATTGGATCCTTCGATTTGAGGTACCATTCAGCATGAAATTAACGGCAGTTCAAGGAACTTCCGCTCTGAGCAAGCCCTCTGAGAGCCCTGCGGCCAGACTAGAATTTTAGTAGACCAAAGGCGTCTTGGCCCCTTACAGCATGGTTTATTTGTCACTGTCAAATCAACAACGATTTACCACACTTTCGGAGCTGACCAATCCTTCCTTAGAGGACGGGTTTCGTACTGTATGCAAACGATGCCCTCGCCTCCATGGTCACGACGCGCGGTCTAGGGAATAATCGTACTGGGCTAGCGTGTGCTGAAGCACGGAGCTGGGGAAACTGTCTCTGCTGGAGGAAGTCCTCACAGCCTGGCAACCTCTGGATCTCTTGGAGCATTTCATCCCGCTTGATCGCGAGCGCACGCTGTCTGTCAGCCTCCTGCTGCAACACCTCGGGCGCACTTTCCACTGCACTTGGAGATTACTCCAGCCATGTGGACAGTAACTTTTCGCGAATGGCGCCAGCATGGTCTAATGCGGCAGACAGTCCCCGAAGTCGACAGGTATGATCTGGACGAGTAGAGGACAACTCTTGATGAGAACTACGAATCTGGAGTAACTCCCCTCAAACGATCGAGCGTCCTTGCTCGAGCCACTCCACCGCCATTTCCGGGAGTAACACGCCCAAAGCTTCCGCGGCTGCCTGCCGTACCACATCAGCACCTCGCATGAGTTCAGAGTAGCGATGTTCAAGGGTGAGGCCAATCCATGCGAATCGAGGAAGATGGTTGATGGCAACAGAATATGCACGAAGGAGAGTGTGATGGCGTATACGGCGAGCACATGAAATCCAATTTTTGGATGCACGAAATCAAATGGCAATGGGACCGAAGAGAGCGGAAGTAGCATGGGAATATATGGAAAGAGCATCCTCGAGGTCGTGAAGCTCTCCAAGGCACTAGAAGTAAATGGAAAAAGTGTTGCAGAGGTTGTTAACATGGCTGGGCTTGTCAGGGTGACCATTGGAGAGTAAGATCAACCACATCCCTCAGCGCCGAAATTGCGTCCTCAAGGTCACACGACATGAGTACCCTGACCCTTGTGTATGAAACTCGGTTCCACTCACGAGCGTCTCTTGCACTGTGGTCCAATGGTTGTTCCATGGTAACTGTCAACTCTCGCAGTTGCTTCCCAGCACCTAACATGGGCTAGAATTCGAATGATGCATAGACCCCGAGATGAACAGTGACCGACAGGTCCGACAGGCTGCAAACTCTGCTAGGGCTAATCTTAACTGGAGAAGCGATGTATTACCTTGGGATCGGCCCACGCCATTTAATGACATCACGATCTACCTATTTTCAGTTCTCTGTTCGCGGCCACTGTGATACGTCACGATGGAGAAGCCAGCAGGGACGCACCTAAGAGGTGAGCTTCTTTATACCATATCCAGTACCTAGTCGAGCTGACCGTATGTAGTTAGCTGTCTCTCGATAGGTAAATACTCAATACAGTCCGTTGTAACGCATGCGACTGAGTTTGCTGTCCCTCGATAGCCGCGTGCCATCTATAGTGCATATTTCTACACATTATCTTGTGGCTGGACCCCTAGTCGAGTTCCCCTGGCTCCCACCCGGGGTTTTGGGTCAGTAATGCTAGAGGGTTTCCCGCCCTGCAAGACTGGACAAATGGACCGTGGTCAGGAGAAGTTCGCTAAAGGCAGCACCCAATATGGAAAGTCTGACACGATGCGCTTGCTTCGCCAAAGGTTTTTGACCGAAGTGGCCATGACGTATTTGCAAGTTGTTGGTTGGTCTCACAGGCCGTCGGCGTCGGCGTACCATTTTGTATTACCAAAGTACGGGACCACACGTGAGTTCGTGCAAGCACGCTGATCTGCCTTGCAGGCTCTCCTCTACACATCACCATGGTCACCTCATCCTCATCCACACCAGCTAGTACGCCTCAGCTGATGCCTCCAGCATCCGCAGACTTTGCAACCACCTGGGCCTTCGTAAAAGATGGTATGAATCAAATCATAGCGATGCCACAGTCGGGCATCTCATACTCCAAGTACTCACGCCTCAACACCATAGTATACAATTGGTATACATCCTCCCACACACATGG
>JBBPKJ010001123.1:0-12878 GCA_038089195.1 Brasilioporus rufonigricans | reverse complement strand
CAGCTCAGAATTGGCTCGTTCAACCTCATATGACAAGTAGATACATGATATTTTCGATGTACACCCGAGGATAGTGAAACATTATGGGTTTTGACAGAGTGTGTAAACTCCTGGTGTGTGTAACCTCTGGTAAGCGATAGTAGTCCCTGACCACACTCTCAGGTCAAGGTTCAAATTTGCCTGTGAACGTTACGTCACAGCTGACAATTGAAGTGGATGTCGATGTGACGATCCTTCAAACTGGCACGAACACCATTTCTGACGATTGACGGACAGTCAGGCTCTACATTACCTGTTACTATGAGTGGTTCACTTGTACGCAGTGAGTAACAATGATTTGTTATGTGTTAACTGATCACGACCAGTCCCCGACCACTACACTCGACTCCCTCAAAACGCATACCTCACATAACGCATACTCCCCCGTGACACAGACTATTTCCGATGTCCCGATTCGCTTTGAGTCACTATCTGATCTCTCCCATAACCCATACTCCATCATAACACATGCTCTTAGACCTTTCCCAAAGGAGTATGTGCTATGAGGGAGTTGACTGTACAGTACTTTGCCCAGGGACATTGTAAACCGCCTCGGACGCGGATATGATACGTAGTGCCCTCTAACCCTGACAACTTCAAGGCTGTGACCACACCTCACCACTGACAAATCTGTCATGCCAAGATGATCAATGTGACGATCATCCAAATTGGCTCATCATTCATTCGACTTTCACATCATAGCCGTGTTGCTAGTGAGAGCCCATCTTGGTCGCGTCCACAAACTACTAACCTCAACTCTAGTTGCACGGCGGTGGATCTCCGCTCGAAATTTGCGAACCGGATGTCCGTTGATACCGGTTCCCGTATCATTTGCATGCACTAACATGATTATCGCCTCACTTCGTCATTCCGTCGCAGGTCGGACGGGCGCCACCCACATACCCCATGTGACTCGCATAGCCTGAAAATGTAGACTCTATGCAGCACGATCCGATGCACTGCCATTATGATGTGTGGGACAATGAATGTGCCTCACGTTCGCGGCATGTCCATTGCGCAACAGCCGCGTCAGGAAACGAGACACAGGTCGAGGAGGGTGTCGCCACTATCCGTCCACACTGTACGCATCTCGGTAAATCCTGAAATCAGTGACGCTATTAGATATGCAGGCGTACATCATGGGCCACGGACGACTTGACAGATTGGAGCAAAATGTTCTATGGTGCCTGAGGCGCCGCGTTTGTTTCCCTCTCCTTTCTTTTGCATGCACTGCAACATAAACCTATGACTGATCGGGAAACACAGACTCTGACGTAAGTACCGTTCAATGGCAGGCTTCTGTTTGGAGACGCTGGATACTAGTCTTGGGGAACCAGTGCATTGAGGATTGAGGTTGCGCCACGTTAAACTTGAAAGTCCATTCAGGACGACCTAGAATGGAAACCTGAAAGGAACAACGATGGAGTTTGAATGAGATTTCATCAATATGCAGGGCCTGCAATGGGGACTTTGGCCCTAAAGGGATCGAAATGACTGTCATTAATGGTTGTGGTGTATATGACCAAAGTTGACGAACTAGTGGCGACTGCGTCCCGTGAATGGATGAGTTTGTTGTACTAATGATATTCCTTTCTCTCTCCTTGCGTACAGTGATCCGAGCGACCGAGATGAGTCAAAGGATATACACATACGAGTGGACCCATAGTTAGTGCGACGTCATCTATCTCATAATTTAATCTGGAGCACTGGATGGCTTGAAACTGCCGCGGGCCGTATAACTTACGCACTATTAATAAGTCCAGTTGCCAAGGGCCAACAAAATACATATTTTATTGCAACCAATCAGCCGAACTAACGATGTGTAGCCAGTCCCACAGTGTGAACCAAAATGAAGGAGCGAGTTAAAAAGGTGGAGATGCTGATTCTTGTGTCGCCGAACGTTCTCGAAGTTGGGCTCTTACTACTAGTAGACGCTGTATCAGTGCCTAGTACTCGCAGCCTAGGGTACATGTGATAAGGACCTCCACTTATCTCCACAGATTTCTTTCCGTCGGACGGGAAGATCCATTAGAATTCATCTTGGACATGCCCACATGGGCGCTACTGGATCTTGTGGAGAGCCTCACACGTACAAGTCGGGGGGGGGAAAGAGCGTTGCGAATACTAAGCGAGGTGTTGCAACAATCATCATCATCCTTGGCGCCGCTTGGGAGCGCGCAACATTTGTATTACAGATATGTATAACCGAAGAAAGAGATTCCTACACGGTATCATTGCCCGGATCGCCAACATGTTGCCGGGACGCTGACATCTCTAGTATGCTGGTCCCTTGCGCATCAATGTTCGGGCGGCGGTGATCATCTAAAGAAGCGGCAGTGGCTTACGGAACTATAACTGATATGCTTGTCTGTCTAATAATCCGTATGTAGTGTCTTTAATAAGACAAGAATACCAGTCTCAGGGCGAACTGCACGATCTACGCGAAGTTGTGGAACACTGGGTTTGGGTGCTACCGGTTTGGCGCACTAGCGTGTCCTCCGTCACTTGTCTCGTTCATGGTTGATTCGATCACTTCCTTGGAGATACGATGTCAGATATTTTTAGTCTGCAGCGCAAGTGAGCCCGGAACACATGCGGCTTGCTGGTGGTACGTCAGATCATGGAACGTGTGCTCCGAGTGCAGTGGATTGATGCAAGCTTGAAACTGGATTGCCAGGTCGAGCGGAGTCGGGAGGTTGCCTGGTCGGATTACAGATCTACAAGTCCTTTAAATGATTGTGGTGCATTTCTGACTCCAGCTCGGGAGCGAGGTGGCCAAGCTGGGGAACCTGATGGGAAGGGATAGTATGCCAAGAGCTACTGGCGTAGGATTGATTCGTTGTAGCAACGTGGATTAGCTAATAGGAAGGCAGGCGATGAGTGACCGAATAAGTCTATATAACTGGATACGGCAGTGTTACATAATACGTCTCAGTCAAGCCGCGTGATCCCGCTTGCTCACTGGGGCGCGGCAAGATGTGAGATCATTAGGACATTCTGCCCTGGGTCTCACAAGGCTGTACACGCGAGGCTGGGCGGTTGAGTAGGTAAGGAACTCTGATGCTCGGCCCTTCCGTGATGCAAACTGCCATCCTGTTGCTAGGATAATATATACTCATCCTCTCCCACAGATGTGCTCTTTATTTTTTCCGCGATCCCATTTCTGTTTTCGAGTTTTGACGCCGCCTTCTACTCACTTCCAGCTTTCGCGGAGTGCATGAGCGGGATGATGCTCTCCAGCTTCATTCGACGAAATGGTAAACGCAAAGGCAATGCTAGCAAAGTGATCGGATCCCATTCTCACCAAAAGTCCTTCTCGACCTCCGAGTCATCCCAAGCCATATCATCCTTGGTGTTCGATATCAATGAGGAGTCTCTCGCGGCTCAGAGCTTGCCTGTGGTGCAACTGCACCTCTCGACTTCCAATGAAGAATGGTTTCCCCGAGAGTTACTCCAGGGTAGAAGTCGCTCTACATCGCCATCGCCTTCTAGTCGCGCCCAGAGTTCCACGGTTACCCAGGATGCCTCGACGCAGAAGACACACGCAAACTCCTCACCTGTACCGTCCCTCAGCCATTCAGAGAATGGATCTTCTGTAAGTGTCATGCCTTGCCTGTGAGTACAAAGCACTGAGGTGACCCTTTACTTGTAGAGCGTTGTCTCTCGCAAGAAATCAATACCTGCACCCATTATCATTCCAGACCATATGGTACCCAATGTTCAGATAGGACAATCGGCTGTTCCGACCAGAGAGTTTCCTTTGGAGACGTCCCCGCCAAACGCTAATGACGCTAATGACGCCCCTTTAAACCCGCCTTCACCTTCAGTGTCGGACAATCTCTCTGCAATCTCTGGGGCTACCCTTGCACGTGCATTGATTGCCTCTTCGTTCGTGCTTTCAAGCGAACGCCGGAGCTCGCGACATCGGAGCGGGATTGCACGGCAGGACTCTGCGACACTTCCCCGTGGTTCTTTTTTCCTATCTGACTCCAAGAGCTCATCGCCGATCCCTCCCGTGCCCCCAGTACCCTCAGTATTAGCCGCTGTGCCACCAGACTCAAACCGCCCTTCCACAATCAAGTCTGGAGCGAACACTGGATTGGAGTATCCTAGGTCGGACGCTCATACCACGGCTCCCGAGATGGCGAACAATTCTGCGATCCCACGACGAGTATCTCCCATACACGGAATTCCCTCACCGACAGTACCTACGTCAAATAGGACCCCTCCTCCCACTTCTACTGACTCAAATTTGAGACGGGAGACGGGACCTTTCCCGGCACGCACATGCGTCCCCGAGAACGGTGTGTTTGATAGACCTCAAACTGCAATAGGGGTACCACTACCCAGAAATTCCCGGGAAAGAGCACGGAATTCGTCGCAGGGGGAGTCAGTTTTACTGAGCTCTGACGACCATAGCCTAGACGAATTTGATTTTTTACCGCCTGAACCTTTGGTAGTGGTCGCCTCTCCCCGATCGGACTCGAGTGCTTCCTACATCGCGCCTACTACGTTACCATCAAAGCATGGTGATATGAATCGAAGCCAGTGGAATCGTAGGGCTGGGGGATTAAATCTTGTTGGGAACGGCTGTATGATTTTTTTTCTTTTACTCCGAATTCAAGTCTGACAACTTCTTCACAGCCAAGGTTTCGCTTTCGGATAGTGCGTTTGCCTTGCAACAAGCTCACGGTATACCGTCAGCATTGGCGTCAGAGCATGACTATGGTGAACTACTCAATTATGATCTGGTTAGCCCTGGGTCAAGCCTGTCGTCGTCGAGTGCGTCGGCAGGATACCAGACTTTCCCAGAGACCCCAGTGGTCTTCTCGCCACTTTGGTCGTCAGGTTATGCCTTCCTTGCGAAATCCGACAGCCAAGTGTTACGCCGACGTCTATCAAGGATGAAATCTACAGGGCGTGGGCCAGGAAAGCTGCATTCCAACCTGAAGACAGTGAAGCGACGGGTGGTCAATGATGATGGCGGTGCTATCACATTGGGCAGATCCCAGTCGTCTTCGTTGCCTAGGCAAAAAACGCCTTTACCGACACAAACGAAGTCGGATTTACAGCCTCCTGTGCTAGTCGATGATGATGCTGATATCTTAGAGGACGAGACGAACACGACGAACAAGATGCAATTACAGCACACTGAAGAACCCACGTCTACTGTCCGACCTCATCCACTCGCCCATATCTCGTCCTCCAGTTCCTATGTACTCGAAGAGGAAGCCCTTCAAGCACTCGCAAAGCATTCACCTTCGTCCTTACCGTCTATTACCATAGGTAACGTTGATCATTCGTTCGACCTCCTTGTATCCGACACAGATTTATCCGTCAAATCACCTACATCTATTCCACTTCCCGAGTCGATTGATGTATCCCCTTTCGATTCGCCTGCTTTGTCTGGGAGTTCGGTGGCAACTGCATTATCGGATAGTCCATGCCAGTCATCCCTTCCTACGACAAGTACAGCTGTCGACCAACGTCGACCATCGAAGTCTCTATTGTCTCCCCCGTCCCCATTTCTCGCGGGATCATCATTCTTACCTTCTGCGTCGCCATCGCCTTCATTAGACCAACTGCTTCCACGGACATACACTCCAGACGCAACTGTCTCTTCCTGTGTCGCACCGGATGGATCGGTCTCTCACTTCCCCTCTCCATCGTTTGTTCCCCCTCCACCCTACCACACCGTTGTAACAACGGAACATCCTAGTTTCACTCGCACACCTTCATTGTTGCGGATGCCTTCTACTGAACCTGGTCACCAACGTAGTCGACAGCCCTCCAATTCTTCCCTGGCGTCTAGTACTCTGCGCACTCGCGCGAGATCGCGCCCACCTCTCCCCATCGGGCCACGCAAACCGAGCGGGCCCGGACAATCTATTAATTCCTTCTTTCCGGGTATTTGCGGTCGAAAGGGTTCCACGTGTTCCGTGGGAAGCAGTGACCCCACGGGCAGCCCGGGGTTTACCTGGCGTAAACTACACTCTGCTGCTTCAAAGCCACCTCCCAAGTTTCAGGCGCCTCCATCAAAATGGCGTGGACTCACGTTGGAAGCGGCTCAGTGGACTTTTACCTCGGCACAGCTCCAGAAAATTGTGTCGCAGGCGATCCAGCAGTCCTCTGAGGGTTCGGCGCTTCGGTTTCTCAGACCTGACATTTTGGAAGGCGACATCTCTGACGAGATGCAGCATCTCGAGTTACAGCATATGGACGTCAAGGCACAATACAAGACGCTTGTGCGTAAACGGTGGATACTCATGGGCGCCCTGGCTGGCCACGTTGAAGGTGTCGTGACCAGCGACGCCACGACGGCCGCGCGCACGGTGGAAGAACTCGCAGAGGTCCTGTCTGCGCTTGACGGCCTCGCGGACAAGATGCATGGTATCGTTTTGCAGATGGCACAGCTCAAGAGCCTACGTGACGTGCACAACACCAGTGCACTCGCGATGGCGGTGCGCAAGATCAACACGCTGTTCGTGCGACAGATGGCGGAAAAGGAGCGGCTGCAAGAGCAGGTCGATACACTCCGAGCGGAGCGGGATGAAGCCTGGAAACACGCCGAGGACATTGCGCAGGACTATGACACGCTCAACGACCGTGTGTCGGAGAGTGTGTGCTTGTGTGGGGACGCTAAGGCGCCTAGTGTTGACGCATCGTCCGTGACAAGCAGCAGGCGCTCGGTGCGCATCTCGGCCGTGCGCAAGTCGAGCTTCCGGCAGTCGCAGGCTGGTTTACGCTCTCGCAGTCGATACCGCGCGGGCCGGTCACGCCCGACGTCCCTCGTGTTGGACGATGATATCCCGCCTGTTCCGCGTCTACTACTAAACCAGCCGATAGGATCGGGATCTTCGGCGATGGCGCTACCGTCGGGTACGCTACGCGTTGCGATGCATCTCCGAGTTGGCTTGACTGACCACTCGCTCCCCACTTGCAGGTATGTCGCATGGCTCGGCGTACGGGAATACCCCGGGGACGTCTGCTGCGCGGGCACTCGCCGACGCGCAACGCGAGGTGTATGAGATGCTCGGGCTGAGCGTGCCTCCAAGCCAGGCGTCCTCGCGACGACGCACCCTGTCCAGCTCAGCCGTCTCGCGACCGCCGTCGCCAAAGTCCCGACCCGTGTCCGAGTCGCTCGATGGGCGCGTGCGCGGGGTGCGACGCATACAGTCACGCCAGGAGTGGGGTTCGGCGACCAAGAGCGTGATTCTCGACGACGTGCGTCTCTTCTGAGTTCCTGATCGATCATGGGCTGATTTCCTCTCGCCGTTTTCGCAGCGCTATCACGTACGCCCGCTCGCGATCGTCCGGGGTTGAAATGGACGTTATTATTATTACCCGATTTAGTGGGTTAAGTTATTTGTCTACATCCTTCTTTCGTCGTTCGTTTTCGTATTTTCACTGGACCCTCAAATCGGAACACACCCATCGCATATATTCATGCAGTACATCATCGGAACTATGTAGTTCATCGGAATCATTGTGTACGCACTTTTTCAATGTCATGCCTTTCGCGTCGCCGGCGAGGAACAAAGGAAAAAGGCTACTGTAGTTGAAAAGACAGGATAACAAAACAACACATGGAAAAGATAGACGACAACGAAACGACAGCGCGTGTACTGCAACAAATAAGTATAAAAAAGACTATGCATCGTCACCCGAGTACCATTTCTAATGCCTTGCCCGCTTCCGCCGAATGATAAACTCGTTCGTCGGACTGGTCTGTGCCGTCGACGCGTCCTCGGACGGCGGTACCTCATCCTCGCTATGCCGGTCGTCGTCCGCATCTGCACTTACACCCGCACCCGCACCCGCGCTCGTTTCAGCCTCGTCTTCGTCTCCTTCGTCGTCTCGCCGCCGCTTCAAAGACGATCTTGGCGCCCCCGCAAGATCGCGCGTCGACGGCCTTGCGCGGGGTGTCTTCGTAGGCGACTCCGCCCCGTCACGGTCCTCGCGTATCCTCGGCCGACTCTTGGGCGTCTCCTGCACCACACCATCTTCGTCCCTGTCCCCATCGCCATCGCCATTTTCATGCTCATGCTCATGACCGTGGCCCTCGCTTCCGGCGTCCACGTCCATTTCGCCATCGCTCCGCTCGTGCTCGTGCTCTTCGTGCTCAGACGGTGTCGGTGCGCGACGCACGACCGCTCTTGGTCGCGGCCGTGCCCGTGCCCGTGCTCTCGTCTCCCGTGCGGGCACCCCTTCCTCTGCCTCCTCGGCAAGACCTGCTCCCTCCCGCCCCTCCGCCTCCGGCCCGCTCTCCTCGTCGCTCGTCCCGACTGCACCGCCTTTTGCTCGACGGCCCTTTCCGCCCGCGCCTGGTAATCCCAATGCCGGTCAACAAACGCGCAACTCGGACGCCAACGCCCGACGTACCCTTGTGCATGATCGCCACCAACTTCTTCTCGTACGCCCTCAGTGGCTCCCACATCCGTGCTGTCGGCTTCGCTTCGATCTTGGCATCGCTCACGAGCTGGTCTAGGTAGGCCTTGATCGCCAGCGCGTCCCGGCTCTCCACGCCCTTGAGCAATGGCACCAGCGCACGGAAGAATGTCACCGCTAGTCCGAATCGCTTCTTGCTCTTGCTGGAGTTGTTGCCCTTGCCCGTCCCCTTGTCAAACGCCGATGCGCGCTTGATCGCCTCCTGTAGCAACTCCTTGTGCGTCCGAACGACATACCGCGCGTCGAGCCGTCGCACGACTGCGAGTTGGGCCCCCCGCACGATAAAGCTCGTCGCAAGCTGCTTGGCCAGGGAAACCGTCTGCTCCTCGTCCTTGACGATCCCGTCCATCACGAGCGAAAACGACTAGTGCCACGTCTCGTTAGCGGGCGAGCTTCGCCATCGAGAACACACCACGACGTACCTCCGAGAGCGCCTTTTTCACCACCTCGACGACCACATCACCGTTCTCGTTGTACATGCCCTCCTCGCGCAGTACGTCGATGATCACCTTGGTGCAGAGATCGAACGACGGGCCGAGACGCCCGTAGTGCGCGAGCAGGACACCACTGTGCCTGACGCTCACCACGCCCGCGCGGATTGCACGCAAAAACGTCGACACCGTCGCCATAAATTGGTACTCTTGCTCGAGCGACGAACGTATTGGGACTAGGGCTGCGCGCATTCGGATGCGTCGAAGCATGATAGAGGCAGACGAGAACGCACCTGGTTTGACAGACGATGTCGAGCTCGTCTTGGGATCGCCGCTCTTGTTCTTGCCCTTGCCCTCGCCGTCCTTGGCCGTCGGTACGGGCTCCTCCTCTTCGGAACTCTCATCTTGCTCGCTCGAGGGCTCCTCGTCTTCAGTGTGCTCGCCATCCTCCAATAGCTCGGCATATTGCTCGATACAGGATTGGATAAAGCCCGCGGAGCGCTGCTGGACGTCCTCGTCAAGCTGGAGGGAGAGCAATTCAGTGGGCAGCGCGTCCCCACGTGGCGATGTCCCTTGGCTTGGGTAGAACAAGATGTGCAGGTTCATGAGGTTTTGGAACGCCTGTGCATCCAACGGTCAGACGAGTACGGAAACCGCAGTGCTAAAACCCACCGCGCGTTTGACAACCTCGGCCGTGTTCGACTGTTGTCCGACGACGTAATCCGCGAGTTTTTCAAGTAGCGAATCACGTTGCTCGCGCAGTCCTTGCCGGAACGCGTTACTGTCCGGCGACGTGTCCTTGACGTCGGGTAAGCTACGTGCCTTCCAGATTATGTGTAAGCCGAGGAGATGGAGACCCTGCTCGACCATCTGACAAGCAACCAGGGTCAGACCTTGTTTCACGACACAGACGTTGAGATAAGTACACACTCACCCGTTCCTCTTCCTTGTACCCTAGACGGCCGCGCTCGACGAGGGCAGAAATGATATCCCACGCGCTGCTCTGCTTGCCACCCTCGTCTTCCTCCATCCATGCACATATGTCTCTCGAGCCTGCTAATGCACATATCCGCGCACACATCGCGCCAAGTGAGATCACTTCGTCTTCAGAAAACGATGCCACCTCGATCTCTTCACGGCCCGCGACGGCATCGCGCAGCTGCGTCGCCAGCTCGTCCTCGAGCTCGAGGATCTTGGTGCTGTTGGTATTCGTCAGGGACGTGGCAGCCATGAAATGCCGGATCGTGGCGACAGCCTTGGTCAGCACGGACTGCGAGGAATGAGAGAGAAACTGTTTGGATACGTCGTCCCAGAGGCTCGCGTACGCCTACAATACATGGTTATTCCATACGCCGACCGAAATCACACGACGACGCACGCTCATCATTCGCATCTCGAGATATAGGTCGAGGTTCATCAGTGGGGGGATGAGCAGCACCTGGGATATTCGGTTTTCGTCTGTTTGATACTTGATGAACAATCTGGGCAGGCCCTTGATCAAGGCACGCGTCAGGTCCGACACCACCGTCTCTTCGTCGCCCTGCGAGAAAAACGTAAAAAGTATTTTCAGGGAAACAGCAACGTGTGGCGTACCTTTTTTGTGGTCGTCGACGCCAATTTGGCACGACGCAACGATGCCACAAATACCTCGAGTAGCACTGTTTCCTCCACTTCCAATAACCGCCATGCAGGATCCACCGTGTTTCGTGCAGACTCGACGAGCGAATCGGGCCCGTCCATATCCTCGTCTCTGCCTGCGGAATGGTCGAGTAATAGGACGTCCAGGATGCACTCCCAATCGTTGACAGCGTCGAGGTCGTCCCACAGGGCTTCGACGGCGAGTACCACCCGTCCTCTTGGGTCGACCCCACCCGACAACGGCAGATGTGTCCGCCGACTTGGTACGCCAACTGCCTCGCCCACCTCACTCTCCTCCTCGGCAACCTCGGCTGCACGGTCGAGGGCCTTGCCCCACTTGACGAGCAACATGGCCAAGGCCTTGACGCCCGCCCTGGACTTGACCTTTTCTCCCTTGTTACGTCCCGCGATGGCCGAGACACGTTCGTCTGCCACTTCTTGCCAAACGCCGGCGACAAAGACGGACACGGCTTTTCTCACACGGGCCTCGGCGTCAAAGAGGAGAAGACACATGCGTTCGCGTTCCTCGTCTTCGAGAAGCGCGTTCGCGTCGATGGCGCTAAGAACGCCAATGACGGCGGTGCGTACGCTGAGTTCTGTATCGCCGCCGGCCATCTCGAGTAACCGTGGTTTGAAGCGTTGGGTAAAGAGAGAGAGCGAGCCGACGTACTCGGATTGGGCGTAAACGACGGCGAGTGCGCGTACTGCTTCGAGACGGACGGGTGTGCTAGAATCTGAGAGGACCCAGCCAACGTACCGGAGATAGGATCCATCGAGGAAATGGGCGGGATAGTGGGTAAACCACGAGCCCATGGCCTTGACGCATTCGGCACGGATGTTGGGATCCAAGTCACGATACCTGTGGACGAAGACACTGCAGGAGGGGTTGAGTGGAGACGAGAGGAGGGATGACGTGGCACGTACCCGTCGACGATTTCCTTGATGTATTCGGCGAGGATGGTACGTCGTTTTCGAACTTCTGCGGCCTTGCCATCCAGGTCCTTTTCGCGGACTGCGGTGGATTTGTTGACGGCTTTGCGTTTTCGGTCGCCCTCTCGCTGTCGACCGACGATCTCAGCCTCCTTTTGGACGGCGGCTGCTACTTGGCAGAGGGCGGTCTCTACCTCGAGGGCGACGACTGTGGCGGTATGACGGAAGGAGCGTATTTGAGAAGAGGACATGGCGATGACCCATGTTTGTAGTGTTGTTATGAGATCGGAGGTGTAGAGCGAGCCGAGTTCAGCTGCTGCAAGGACGAGGCGTTCGAGGAGCTCTGAGAGGGATGCGCGGAAGCGTTTGAATGCAGGGCGTTTTGACGTGAGGGGATATATGGGCGAGTTTTCCTGGAAAGGGGTGAGTGGGGTCGCGTGTGCACGACGAAGAACGTGACCTGTTTGAGTCCCTCTGTAAAGTTGTCGAGGGAATCGACGACGCCGTCATAGTCGACGACCTGGTCTGCGTCGACCGAGTCGTTGCACCCACATGCGCGCAGGATGCAGTTGATCAGCTCGGCCTGGGCTGCTCCGGCACTCGTCGAGAGGGAGTGAAGAAAGTCCTCTGCGGTGGACTGAAGCGCGGCGGAAGGATTTAGCAAGGTGTCTGTGATGCGGGTTGAGGTGGAGCACGGGACGGGGGGGATGGGACGTACTGAAGAGGGCATTGTCGGCGGCAATCTTGGTGTCTGAGGCGAGCTTGTCTGGGTCAAAGTGGCCGTTTGCGATCTTTGGCTTGGTGCGCCGTTGCTTTGGTTTTGGTGCGGTGGTGCGCTGTTTCTTGGGAGGAGGGTGCCCCTTTTGTTTTCGCGGTTGTGGGGCGCGTCTCTTTGGTTTGGATGCGGCGAATTCCTGGCCGTCGTCTTCGCGATCGGCGTCGGCGTCGTCGGCGTCTGGGGTGTTGTCGTCGGTGTCGGAGGGGACCTCGTCGGGTAGTTTGCGCTTTGAGGGGGACTGGCTGGCTGGTGTGGACTGAGTCGGGGAGGGGTGGATAAAAGGGGGAGACGTACAGGATGCAAATGGCTTGACCTGTTTTCTGTCGCGCTGGGAGCGACGGACCGCGCCGTCTCTGTCTGCCATGGGAGGAGAGTCAACCAAACGCGTCCACATCGCGCGTCACCTTGTCCTCGCGACCCCCCATATAACCCCCCCTCCCCTGTTTTATTTTCATGCTCCGACTGAATAAACTCTTTTCCGCACCCGCCGTCAACCGCCGTTTCGCCCCGCCCGGCCACGCCAACCCCCGCTTTCTCGACCCCGCGCGCCTCCTCGACCCCCCCCCCCCCCCCCCCCCCCCCCCCCCCCCCCCCCCCCCCCCCCCCTCACCCCC
>JBBPKJ010001121.1:0-12893 GCA_038089195.1 Brasilioporus rufonigricans | reverse complement strand
GTGATGTGATGGGATGGATATGGGCGAAAACCCACTCTGCTCTAGGAAGTCACGTGCCGCGACTGCCAGACCGGCCAATAGTACAGTACAGAACATACTAATCATAGCAATTCACTTGTTAATAGACCAGGCCATTTGGCAGTCCAAACATATGTAAGTTGGTAACTGAAAAAAACAAGAATAAAGATCATGTATAGACTGAAATTTCATGTTTTTCTACTGCAACGCCGGCGCATACACGCCGCTAGCGATGGTTATTAATATTGTTCCGATTTGGTTCCGATCAAAACTCCGCTCTCCTGCGCAAGTCGCGCCGCTTACCGGTAAGTGAAGGTACTTGAAATGTCGACCTCTCCCACAGTACGTACTCATGCTCAGATGTAACTATGGGTGACGTGCGCTGAGGTGATGCTGGCTTACATAGCATTGGGTCTCCTGAAATGGGGACGGGGGGCGAAGCACCACCTGGCCCTGAGGTTTCACGTGCTTATAAATAAACTACCTTTAGCAGAAGAGCTAGCCCATCACACCCATCACTATCAACGTTGGTAACATGCCTGACAGTTTATCGGTTATGATAGACAATATGATCACAGCCGTGGACGAAGGCCACTCGTATGATGGTATCGTGTCGGTACCACAGACGGCCCTAGAGGACATTGGACGCAGGCCTGGCCTGGCTGGCTGGATTGATGATGGTGTGGTATGTCTTTCGATAACTCATTCACCCATGCGATACCTGACGATGAGGCACGCAATCCAGGAGCTGCTTCACTCAGCAGGAGAGGCCATTTTGCGCCGGGTGGGGAATAAGTAAATCGTCTTCCGTCGAGGAGGTCGTCTCAATGGCGTGCTGATATGGGTAATGGTTGTTCTTTTCTCAGACAATACCCCGACGAGGATAGCATTTCAGATGGAGATGATCTCCGGGCACCTCCCACCTCTCAGGGCTCTCCATCCTCGCAGGAGTCCCAATCTCCGAAGGCATGTAAATTGTAAGAGGGGGGGACTTTTTGAAGCTAACTTGTGCCTGAAGATTTTACCTTTGGTGGAGCAGAGCTTACAAAATGATGGAGGGCTTCAGGCTCAGCACGATCCGCTTCACCCAGGGATTGACGAGGTGGGAAAGTCGGAAAGGACTGTGGATCGACTATGAACTTTTCGCGTTGCTTACCTATCTAGCATTGATTGATGTTGCTACAGCTTGGTATATGTACTGTATATGATCAGCAAGATTGATTGAAACGAGCTTTAAAGCGGGAAAACTATCTTCTAGTCCCGACCCAATGTGCTCATTTCGCCATTGTGCCATTTCTTTTCGCCTTTATGGCACCTCTGATTATTCTAGGAGTCTGCACGACTGTCTGGTTCAGTTGGCTTGTTTGTTGCGCCCGCGCTGCTGGTCTGTGTGCTTGACCTCTCGCGCAGCCCCACTCATCCATTTCGTGGCTTGGTCGTTCAGCTTGCGTAAGGAATCATGTACATGGGTCTTGAGGTACTTACATATTTACATATCATCTATGTGCTGCTTGAGCCCAAGATTATTTCCATCAAGCTTGAGGTTGTACACCTTCGTGATGTTTCAGACTTTAATCAGTCGGAGAAGATCGTGGCCAGACGATTCGTCCACTCGGAACCAGGATAGTTAGACGTACCGTCGATGAAAACGGTAAGATTTCCTAAATTCACTGAGGCACTTTCGCAAGCCAGCCATCGATGCTTCAAAGGTGTTGACCCTGACACTCCCGCCTGCTCAAGTGCGGAGGGTATGGTCCCAGAGCTCCTCACAAGGAATTAGTCTATATGAAAGCGCACCGTAGTAGTCGCAGATTGTTTGGCATCCACGCAGATTTATTTGAGGTATTCATTATATGCTCATCAAACGCCGTACGTCCGGATTAGCGCTTGGTGGCGGTGTGAGCGCCTAATGGGTGAAATGACACGTACTCTCACCATTCCTAGATTCAGTTGGTTCCAACAAGGATTCGAAAGAAAAACGCGCTCTACTCAATTCGACTATTTCTGATATCCAACCCAACATAGCTCCCCTGAACTCAAAATATCGTCTTCGGTTCACCAATTATCCGTGCCTCTCTGAGTGCTTCAGGAACTCGGTGGAGTCCATACGCACCAGATCTACGGGGTCGATACCCCGTCACCAGCGCTCCAGAGGTCGTCCGAGGTGAAGACCTAAAAACGTCCTGGCACCAAGAAACCGCTGTGAGGTTTGACACCATGTGGACGGTTAGTCGGTTCGAATTGTAGTGCTTACCTTTGGGGTGGAACGAAGGAACACCTGTAAGAACCAGTGTTAACTGGGCTCGGAGCCCCTTAGGAACATGATGACCATAACCCGAAAGACGGTATGAACTGACACGGTGGAAGGCCTCGTTGTGTATGGGGGTGATGTTGTGGTTCGATGCATGCTTGATGCTACATGATTATCATTTCCTACAGAATGAAAGGCTTAAGATCAAGTTGGTGCTCGCAGCCCCGCTACTATCAGAATCACCCTGTTCGAATATGATCATGACGGGGATATGATCCGTGTGGATGCAGTGGATGCAGTGCCAGTGGCTTATTATGTACTCTTGTTTGTTGCTTTATTGTTTTTCCTTGTGAGGTACACGCTGGTCCGAATGTTGCACATAGGTTGTTCTTATGCTTGACGAAACTTACTCAAATCAAGGAGGAACACTTCCCCAAGGTATTTCAGTGTCTTTCGTTTATCACTAAGTAATGGTGTCAACAAATGCTTTGTTGCACTTTCGTCCAAGAGTTCAGATCTCCACAGCGCAGTCTTCCATAGTGCGCGTGAGCCCTTCAGTAGCACCGTAGGAATTTCAACACCATATGGTAGTGTAGCTTGAGGCATATACACTTTGCCCGGGCGAACAGAGAAATGAACATGTTGACCAGGGATAACCACACGAGGATGAGATAGGTGCTGCACCTACATAAAGACCAAGATGACTCAACCTGAGTCTTGTCTCCCTTTGGGCTCAAACAGTATGGTTGTCAGTGTTACCAAAGAACCTTACTGTCTGTATCTCCTGCCAATACTAACAGTAACAGGTGTGACGGGCTCGCTCTGCGAGAGCTCAGGGCAGGCGGTACTGAGCCGCCCATTACTAGTTCAGAGAGTGGATTGCTAGGTTAGAATCACCATCCACCGTTCAGCGGAGCCGGACATTTCACCCATAAGCATATAGCACCAGATGGCACTGTGGGAGACGTCGATATTTCTGGGCGGCGCCAGTTTATGCCATAAATGTGACATTCTTGTAGGCTGCCGCCATTGGCAGTGTCATAATAGTGAGTACGTATGATAGTATCACTCAAGAAATAATCAGCCCCTTTCTCCCGATGATTCGGGTACGAGAGGGATATTCTAGGACATTATCATGTCTGGCAGATTCCGTGTAGCTGCCCACACCGGGACTCAACTGGGCATCCCAAATATGTCTTGTACATCAGTCTGCAAGTTCCGAATGCGTCATGTGGGTCATGCAATAATCTAGGGCGGTACTACATATATAATGTTATCTCACTAGCTAAGACCCCCCAAAATTTCTACTTGTTCCCCCTGACTGCGCCCGTCGTTCCTGGTATGTGTTCCGCTGGCAGGACGTTTCAGACTTCAGTACGCATGATTCTCACCTTTGTTCAAGATGGGGTTTTTTGGAAAGTATTGGAAGATCATCTTCAAGCGACCTGGAGCGCCGGGAGAAATAACAGTGCCGGTAAGCAGTAGTGAGGCATGGCAAATAAGCACGGTCGCCGTGACGCTATCTTATCGCTCTTATCTAGCGACCGCCCGATCAACTTCCAGTCCCTAAGATTTCACCCACGAATATTATCCCAGATCTTCACCGGTTGAATGCAGAGATGGGGCAAAAGGCTATGTCCATGGCTGACTGCTTGGCGCCAGAGCAGTTTAGTGGTATTGCGACAGACGTTACGAAAGACGCAAAGCAGAGGGTGTCAAAGCGCATTGGCCAAGTTTTAGCGGAATCTTTGGGACAGAGATCACAAGAGGACGCCAAATTGTTCCTCATGATTGCATTGCAAGCCTACCTCACGGCTGTACTTGGCGCAGTGGGGTCTGCTTTGGTATCCAACCCAGGGTACCATTCCTTCATCAAAGACGTATACCAGGGGTCAGGTGGAGCAGGTGAGGAACCAACTCCTGGAGGATGTTCCCTGTTCCAGCTGACATGAGGTCGACAGAGGCACTAGCACCTCCTCACAACCTCCGCCAGTATGATGTCAACCATCCAGAGTTACGCATTGAAGGTATCATCGCGGACATCTCTGACATCCTGTTGGTCGCCGGTTGCACTGCTCCTCAACCCGACGTGATGGCCCAGATTACATCCGAATTCAAGGGAGAAATAGAGGCACTCGTAACCCGTGCCAGGGGTCTCAACAAACCGGGTGATTTGGAAATCCTTGTTGTCCAGCCTGGCGACAAGTTTGACGACAATAATATGGAAGAAATGGATGGAAGCAAAGCTGTGATCCAAGAAGGATCTGTCGTACTGTGTGCAATGCAATTGGGGTTGATGAAGCAGGAACCGGTTGGAACGTCACGAGAGAAGGGGAAGAAACGAAAGAGGGCGGTTGTCAAGGCAAAGGTCTTACTGAATTCTTTTTTAGATGTAGAGGCTCAGTGAAAGCGCTCCAGACCAGGACACTGGGGTTCGTTTGCAAGTATGTAACTCTGGACATTTATGCCTGTGCAGTCACTTTGCAGTGGGACTTTACTCCAAAGTACTCGCGTCGCTTTTTATTACGACTATCTATGGTGTAGTTATTTAGGCCCAGTTCGCAGAATGCTAACGTCGTCAATTATAGTCTAGAGTTGAGATAGGGTATTGTCTGTAGTACACACGAGGGTTGGGATATGTTGCATCTATCTTTAGGCTGCGAATGTGGTATACCTCCTCACAGCCTCAGATAATGAGAAAAATACAACTACGTCTCCAGGGGCCAGAAAGAGAATCTATTTATCCACCACCACTAACCTCTGACGCACACCATCAGGGTATTGCATGCCATCTATGCGTGTTGTATAGGTTACACCCCACCAGAAGTCAGTGGGTACACGTCGACGGGGCCTGATCTGCATAGACTCACTGCGCTCGGCTTGTAGTACGTCGAACACGACGAGCTCAGCAGCCACTCAAACATACTGGTGCATGCTCGTGAAACAGAAAGTCAAGCATATTACCCCAGCCCAAACCCTGCACGTGCTCACAAAAAAGAGACATGAGCCTGTTTGGGCGTCAAGTCCATCACCCGGCTACGCCGGATGTTCTACCGCTCAACGGGGCAAGCTGTGTTCCTGGTCATTAACACATGCAGGTACGTACCGGAATTCTATCGGCAGACCCTGCTGAACCCGACAAAGCCAAGCTCCTCTAGCATCGGACGTCCGATGAGCATGACGTTCACAGGACATTCACAAATGATTCGCTAGCACCGACGGAGGCGGAAGGTGATCGGTCTCTGGGGTAAGTGGGCCGAGATTACCGAGAAAGAAGATGGCTCCCAGACTGTTCCCACTACCCAGGATCGATTACCAGAGACGGATGACAATCCACCTTGGCAGATCATTGAGCAGAGACTACCGATGAAGAAGACAGCGGCTGAGGAGGCGGTTGAATGTGGTGCTCAAGCTCCTCACACCCCCAAGAACGGATCACCAAGGACCGAGGACATTGTGGCATCTATGCTCATATTCGTCGATGCTGTCGAATAACCCTCTGGAAACAGCACGAATGTCTTCAATGGTAACGATATCGAAAGCAATAGAACGACGTGACTCCCACCGCAAAGCCTACAAGACCAATGTCCTCGGTTCCCACGTCCTCGAGCTTCTTGTGGGGTGACTTGAAGACTATCAAATCACCTTGCAGTAGCCCATGATGCAGAGCGCCAGCGCAGAACTCAAGAAAGCCAGATTGATCGACATCTTCAAATCTTGCGCCGGATACAAGACAGAGTGAAAGAAACGCCACAAGAGGTTGGCGAACGTTTAAACCGGGCGTCAACTGCAAGTATAGACATTCAAGGTCCTACTTCGTGGAGGTGATTGCCAAAAGAGTGATGATCGGAACAGCCACTACCAGACGCAAGCCACCTGAAGGCGAGGCGTGAAAGGCTCCCGCAGTCATTGTGGAAGCTCTGCCAAATAGAAATAAACATAAATTTAAGTCCCTGGGTTACATGTGTTTACAAAACGCCAGCAGCAGCAATTGATGGCGGAATGGAGGCGCATTGGACGATAACTCGAACAGCGTGTCGATCGACTGGCCGCTCTGATCTCCGGCCTTCACGAATCATCAAGCGAGGTAACATGTTCAAGTCCTGCTTCTGTACTGCATCGACAAACTCATCACCTCATGTTTTCAGCGATTACCTGTTGTTCCGCTGCCTCCGGTAAACAACTGCTTGCCCTGATGGCTTCCGATTGTTCCATACAGAGTGTACAACAGGAAGGGCACAGGGGACACGCAGGGTGCTGGGCGTAAAGCCTGAACGATGCTAGATGGTGGTCACATCATATCGGACACAAGATGCTGGAGGCTGTCAGAGCGTCTCTCCGGTTTATATACCATCCATTTCCCACTCTCCCCCTCCTTCACCAACAGTCATGCTAAACCCTAAATCGTACAGTGGGATTACCAAGCTCGTCGTGGCGTTCGACATCGGCACGACCTATAGCCGCGTCTCATACGGTATCCTTGAACATGGACAAGTTCCTGGGGTTTCTGGCGTCGTGAGGTAAGATCTTTATCCCTCTATTCATATCTCCTGACCGGCCGTAGATTCCCCTCCGCCCACGCTGAAGTGCCGTCTGTGTTGTACTATGACAAGAATGGCACTGTCAGAGCGGCTGGCCATGAGGTGCTCACCGAAGACATATTCAAGACTGATTTAGCCGAGGGATGGACCAAGGCTGAATGGTTAGCTGTTCATCGTGTCGAACGTTCATGGAGGTCCTCATCCATTATATCTAGTTGGAAGCTTCACCTCCTCCCCAGACATTGTCTAGACAACGATTTACACCCGCTCCCGCCTAGAAAATCTGTCGTCGACGTGCTCACGGATTTTATCGAGTATCTCTTCCGATGGGCCAAGACCTACATTCAGGAGTATCATCCTACGTTCTCTTGGTCATGCGCTGAGCATTCCGTCGAGTACATTCTCACTTATCCAGGGGACGTGGGTGTGCAACAAGGGCAATATCGACGGGCAACTGAGCGTGCAGGCCTTGTCCCCAGCACGCTCGAGGGGCGATCCCGTGTCCACATGCTGACAGAGGGCAAAGCAAGCCTTCATTTTTGCGTCGCAAACCTTCTCAAACCAGAGGCAGCTAATAAGTCCGCGCCCCAAGGAATTGTTGTCATCGATGCCGGCGGTGGGACCGTCGAGTTGACTATGTTTTCGATGACATTCAACCCGCTTTCTTGGGAGGAAATTGCTCCAGCTGAGTGTATGCGACTATTGCCGACCGCCTCCTACCTATTTAATCATGTCCCTCTTCAGGTCGGGCGCAGGGTTCACTCTTTGTTACTCGCAGGGCTTGTGCCTTGTTGCAAAGTAGGTGGCCTATTCTCTCCGTCGCCTCGCCAGTGACGAACTTGAGAAATTGTACAGGAAAGCTGAAGGGCTGGGAACACTCTAACGATGAGGCCATAGGTCGATTTACGTGTGAATTTGACCAGACAACGAAGCTTGTCATCAAGTGTGATAAAAAGCCGGCCTACGTCAAGGTTGGGGATCTCCGCACCAATGACGTGAAATATTGCATCTCATCTGGACAGTTGAAGTTGTCAGGGTAGGGTTTCGAACAACCTAAGCCATCGCCGCCGATCGTCTAATCCTTTACCTTCCAGTGAAGAATTAACTGGCCTGTTCGATGATTCTATCGACGCCATTATCGATGCGTTCGAGCAGCAGCAGAAATCCGCTACGACACCTATCACTGTAGGCCCGACCTTGTTGGAATGATTCGTCGCGCTTATTCGCATTTTTAGACGGCATTCCTCGTTGGGAGTTTTGCAAAGAACGACTGGGTTTGGTCTCGACTCCAGTCGTATTTCAAGGGCATGAACATCGAGATTTGTCGCCCAGACCGTCATATGTACGTACACGTGTATATGGCCGAAAACATTTTTGTTGACGCTTTTCTAGCAACGAGGCAGTTGTTAATGGGGCGGTGTTGTCTCGCGTGGCCTTTTCTACGTCAGACATCCGGCCATCCACAATGGGCTATATCGTCAAGGCTCTCACTCTGGCTGGCAAAGGCGAACTGGAGGAAGCGATGCAGGTATGCGACTTCGTTCTCTCGAGCTCGAATCAAAACCAGAACAGTTTGCTGTTGCTCATCAAGGTTCGTGGTCCACAAGATGGCAGGTTTTGGGCGAAACTGAACATTTATGTTGCCTAGGCTATTATCATATACGTCGGCGGAAAGCATGGTAATGCGATCTCACGAATTCATGGCTTGATCAGCACATCGGGGGATGATGAGACAACTTCTTCTTGCTTCCAGGTATTTCATGTCCGATCTGACTCCAGGCATGCCCATGATCGTTTCCCCCTAGATCCTTGGGAAAATGTACCTGATGCAAGGTGACTATGGGCGTGCGTTAGAATCACTTGAACAGAGTCGAAGTCTTGCCTCGTCCTACATTGGCTGTCACCTGAAGACCATATCGTCTGTACGTTACTCTTAGGGACACTGTTATGATACATCCTAACCCTTTTTATAAGATATTCGGGTGGACTTTCGATGACCTCCAGGTTACGGCCCGGTTAGATTATTGCAGAGCTCTTCTTGCTGCGGGTCGCGCGAAGGATGCTGCGGAGGTGCTTCTCGAGACACACGATATCTTTGGCAATGAGATGGATGAACCAACGAAGAAGCGGGTTATATGTTGGTATCGACATGCGAATCTAGTACACTCAATTAACGTGTATTTTCAGGTCTCGAGAAAGAGTGCGTTGACGGGCTTGAAAGACGCGGCGACGCGGCACTCAGTTCCGGGGAGCCAGAAGAAGCAACTGCCTGCTACTCCTCTGCGCTGTCTCTCAAACCTCACAATCCAATAGATATCCTCGTGAAACGGAGCAAAGCACGAGCCTTGCAACAGTTGTGGGATGCTGCCCTAACGGATGCGGATGAGGTGTGTGCTTTACGTCATGTTTGACTGTAGCTTACTCATGCACCATCTGTGTACGGCCATACGTAGGTGATCAAGCTGGACCCATCGTCGTATCTGGCATACGAAAGGAAGTGTATCGCATTTTACGGCTTGAAAAATTATGCCGAAGCGAACAATGCCCTCCTCCGCATGCTTTCAATCATTAAGCAGTCCCCGGACGAAGAAGCACGCAGTATGTTCCAATGTATTCCGGGGATCATGCACTGACTATGTTTGACAGGACTACAAGACAATTATATCGATCCTCGCAAGGCAGTCGACACTATCGAGACCGCTATTTACGAGATCTTCCGCGTCTGCCCGCTTGTCCTCATTGATCTCAAGACAGGCGAATTATGGGATGCGAATGAGCGGGCTCGGATATTCAAATCGGAACCAGCATTCAAGAAGCTTGTCTCCGAGGTTGCAGTCATGAAACTAGATTACCCACATGTCCGTCAGGCCGTCGCAGAATACTTCAAATGGGCCATGTTTTCTCATACGTGGGAAGGGAAAGAACCGACGTTCCAGAATGTCAATCTGGTACATTCGGTCTGGAATCTAGAACAGTCGCCACTGAACGAGAAACTCCGCCAATTCTGTACGACTTCCCGTGACCATGGCCATCGGTGGGCGTGGTCGGATACCTGTTGCATAGACAAGACCACGAGCGCCATTCTCAGCCAGTCATTGACGTCCATGTACAGGTGGTACAAGGAAGCAGCAGAAACCATCGTTTATCTCGCGCCTGGACCCTACAGGAGCTTCTCGCGTCCAAGGTCGTCCGATTCTATACACGGGATTGGAAACTGTATTTGAATGACAAGCACGCCAATCACAAGGAGTCCCCTGAGATCAAGCGGGAACTAGCTCAGGCTTTGTGTATCCCTCCAGAGACTATCACGAGCTTCCGACCGGAGGATCTAGGAGTGCGAGAGAAGCTTCGCCTAGCATCAACACGCAATGCAACGGAGGAGGAAGATATTGCCTACTCCCTGATCGGAATATTCTCTAGCAATATCCGACCTCAATACGGATTGGGAAACGTAGCGCTCGGGGAGCTTTTAGAGAACATCCTTGATCGCACGAGAGACATAACGATCATTGCGTGGACCGGGAAATCATCACCATATAATTCCGCTCTTCCCGACTCTCTTGCCGTCTACAGCCAGGTACAATACAGCCCACCGTCCATTGCGCCCGATGAACTTGAAATTCGTGTAGAACAGCATCGCAGTAAATTTGGAAGGCTGGACGGTGCCCTAGCCTTCTACCAGCAAGTCATCCGATTCAGTCGGCGATTAACCTTTGCCAATCGTTGTTTACGACTTCCGTGTATCTCATTCTCTGTGAAGAGAGTGGGGGTACAAGAGCTAGACGATAGTCGGGGGAACCTTTATCGCGCAATGGTCTCGTTCCTAGGCAGAGTGGATTTTAGGACTAAAGACGTGATACCACTGCAGACGCCTCGGAAACTCGTTTTCGTGCACCCCTGGCTTCATGATCTCCGTGATCCTTTCGACGAATTCTTCTTGGACGACGAAGACGAGGTTGAAGCTGACTGGAGTGACGAGGAGGCCGAATCCAATCCAGGTTTTGGCGGTGGCAATGACAACATTCCCTCGTTAATTACTCCATTACTTGCTGAGCCCTCAGTTCAGGTGGACCGATATAGACGGGCATTACGGCTGATTGCCCGACTCTGGCATCCGTTCAGCGTACTCTTGCTTGAGCGGCAGAGCAATGGCCAGTGCAAGCGTGTCGCCGCGGAGTACGAGATCGTCGTTGAGGGGGTCCCGTACGAGACAGACTTCGGGGCTATCCGAAAGGAAGTGTTAGAGATCATTTAATTCATATGAAGTACGTGCCTTCGTTCGCTTCTCTACTTTCTGTTTCTATCGTCGACTGGCTGTCGTTTTACTTTCTTGTTTTCTCGTCCGCTTCTTTAATTTTTCGTTGCTGTCGTCCTTGTTCCTCACTCTACTGTTCGAGTTTCTTCGTGCGTATTTCTATTTCGTCACGTTTGTTCATGCAATACTCGCATGCTATTCGATGCTTGAGTCACAGTGATGTTGTAACAGATATTATGCTGTAGTGTCCACTGGTGGCGGTCTCCTCAAATTCACACCTCGTTTGACCGGTGCCTGAACAACAACCACATCTCAAAGCCATGACTAATTCCATGGCCTTCAGATGTGTGCATGCACGTCTGTGCTGGTCGCATCAGCCGAAATTTACTCTCCTTAGCAATCTTTCACTTGTCAACTTGTCAATCTTTCCTGGCCGTCTCCTTTGTCCTTGTCGGCTTCTAAACCCTTCCTTACGGTGTATTTAGCTCCTTCATTCGACTTAGTTTACCCACTCTCGCGACGAGAGGGAAATAACTGTAAAGTTTTCCATGTCAGCACGCCTTTGAGACGACACCTTGAGTGAGAAACAACTCACCTCGTCAACCCCCGAGAAATCGCTGCTCTCGTTCGTTAAATAGCTCCTGAAACTTGTCAGCTATTGTGTGGGTAAGAGGAGCATCGGAAACCGAACCACGTCGTCATCGAGACAATTAGCGACACCGGGTCGGCGCCCAAAGTCCTCCAGACCAATCTCTGGAATCGACACAACACCATCGTACGAGTGACCGTGTAACTGTGGCATCCGATCAGCATGTCTCATGAGCAAGAACAGCGCATATTATATCAGCATCTTCATGTTCGAACTGGACGATTCAATCGATCCTAGTAAGTAGTGGGATTGGAAGCGCTAACTTGATTTTGGCTCTTTCATCTTGTAGGAAATGATGACCATGTACTACATCAACCGCGAGTCGCACCACGACATCACTCTCGTATACAACGAGGCCTCCTGCCGCGCCAATTCACATTGCCTTTTGAGCCGTGGTCATCATGCTCCTAATAGGCTCTGGGACTGGCCCTTCCCAGATTCCGAATGTTCCTTTGTTTCCCAAAAAAGTAAACACTATAACTCGAACCGACTAACCGTCCCTATTGTGTTAGATTTTGCAGCAGTTTCTCCGTGCCAGGATGTTTTTCGGATCTTCACCTCCGACGACCTCGGGAGCACTGGTGACTGGGTATCAACCCCGTAGATCTGGTTCGTCCATACCCAACTGAGTTCCTGAAGCGCTCAGAGAAGCATCGATAACTGGAGAACCGAACACAATGTTTTGAGTTCAGAGGAGCGTTTTGTGAAAGGACGGTCATTCTGTAACACGAGTCGGTGAGGACTGCGGTACATGAGTAGGTAGTTATATATAGTGTACAGTAGGTGCTTACCTCCAGTCGACGTTGTACGAGACTGGAGAAAGCATGGCAAGCGGACGCGTGCTAACGGACGCTGCTGTCCAAATATAGTAATCTGATGTAAGTACGACGCGCTTCTGGGAATGCGACCAGATACCCCGGAGGTAGACGAGAGTGAGTGACGAGCTACGATACCAAGTGAACATGGCAACCAGTGACTCTTGTAACAACACAGGTGTCCGACCACACCAATTGGAATCCAAGAGCACTGATAATCCTGCAAAACGTCTGGAACTCACGTTAGGTGGAGATGACTCGAGCTCATAGACAGAAATATTTTGGACCTTCTGAAAAGAGGTTCATCATACTTCCAACTGTGGGAGAACATCACATAGCGATAGAACGTCTTTACTTCTTTCCG